>LS997566.1:21401199-21551199 GCA_000469685.2 Haemonchus contortus
ACCCCACGACCCTTTTTTCATTTTGAGTTCGCAATTTTTTCTGTCAGAATTGAAATCGAAAATAAACACTTTAACAGTATGCTTGTAGCTCACTGCTCACAAAACGATATCCCTTGTATCTGCATTGAGTCACTACGGTATAACACTTGGAATTGCAAAACCATAGACTTTGTGCTCAAGTTGCTGAGGTTCTAGCACGAAGTGTTTGATACAATTATCAAAGTTGCTATGAGCCTTCAATCAGTATACCTAAAGAATTCCAGTGCTTGGTTCATTGAAGGGCAAGAAGTAAATAGATGTTACGAATTGGAAATGATGAAGGACCCCTCAATGGAGAATGCAAGAATCGTGTGACATTGCTTTAGTAACCTTAGTTGACGTTTCCAATAGAAAACAAATGAGAATGGAAGGGGACAAAATTGTCAATTTGGTGTGGGATTCGAGGTCTGTCTAATGTAAAGGTTGGGAAGGTTACTATGCAAACGCCAACAGGAGAATCAAACTACATTGGATCTGAAGCCGGAGCCGAATTTGATGTCGTCGTGGGTTTGAAAGTCCGGACCATCCAGATGACGTTGAAGATGAGGAAAAAGGTTTTAATCCGAGGGATCCAAGTCTGACGAACATGGTTGGTGTGGTAAACTTGTCCTACCGAAATTCGTCACTTCAGTTTTGGTCGTTCTTGCAATGTGAAGACGAGCGTTGTCGTGCTGGAAGTAAACTTTGAGCTGCTGTGGACGTGTAGTTTCGGGATTCGCCTTCAAATTCCTCAGTTGCGAAACGAAGACGTGTGCGGTCACTGGTGCATGCTTCGTCTAGCAGCTCCCATTATTCGACACCGTGAACGCTCCTCCAGAATCAGAGCATAACCTCCTTGGCGTGTACGTTGGGTTTGGGGGAGTCTTCTGCATGCGCACCTTTGTCAATCCATTGAGCACGCCGGCGAACGTTAGAGTAGAGGATCGACTCCGCACCCCTGGTGACTAGGCACTCGAGCCACGTGTGGTGCCCTTGAGCGTGAGGAGAGAAAGTGCCACGACGTCGCGGCGGTCTATGTCATACTGCTCCAAAGCATGAGGCACCCATCGACCGAGCTTTCGCACCTTGTCGATTGACTTCAATTCACGAAGAACTGTGGACTGACTCCCCAAAGGCGGCTGCCAGCTCACGAGTAGTTTGATGCGGATCGGCTCCCACTTGGCTCCGCAGCACTTTCAAATCCAACTTCAGTGAGTGTCCCGGACGGTCTTCATTTTCGACGGAATAGTCGCCCGATGTGAACTTCTGGTGCCACTTGTAAATTGTACACCTCCTGCTTGTGAACATCCTTCATACTCTATCGATTGCCGCGGGTTCATCACCAGATAAAAAAATAAATATGATGGTGTTGCGGATGTGGAGTTGAGACGGCTCGAAATCATGGGGCATAGTTGCTGGAAAGAAAACAGTTAGGTGCCTTCTCCAGTATGCGTTCGGAAGAGTTTTCCATACTCTATCTAACAATGCCTAGCACGTTCATTTTCGTCACCTATACAACCCCGGTCCCTCAGCATCTGCTACTGTGCAAAGAGAATACTTGTCTTATCTATTGTGTATACTACTGTCTGATCGATAATTGAGGATTAATATAAACACCTGTAACAGAGTAGTTTTCCTGAACTGTCTATGAGGTTTGTATACTAGCTATATTGGGCTGACATATCGGCGAATCGCCTTCTTTAGAGCCTAGAAAGATCATAACAATTTATGACTATCCGATCACTCGTCTCCGCTGGTACACTTAAGTTCCCAGCTCACGCAGGTGCTTAAAAAACAACCACTCACCGTAGCTTTGTGAATTTTCCGGAACCAACCAGTAATCGATGATAACAATCGATCAGTCTCAGTTGGGGTAGGTCTCCTTCTAAAGTCTCTGCGGGGAGGCCAAGATCATGTAAGGCTGCAGCTTCCGCGTGATTGCGATGCATTCTTTGCTACGATTCATTCTTGGATCAGTGACTTGAATCCATAAATTCTCGAGGGTTTTACGCGCGCATAATCGCGATTCCTGTGCCACGACCTCCACGTTCACTTCAAAAATGCCTCCATTGTGCTTTTGAATTCGGTGACTCCCCCAGGCAGTAGACTCTGTCGTTTGCTTCATACCATCTATGTGCTTCTTAATCCGCACGTGGGGTGATCTTGCCGTTCGCCAATATACTCATCACCACAACCATGGCAAGTAATCTTGTAGAACACACCAGACACGGTGCAATCACCCTCCTTGCCAGCTGGGCAGACCACACAATTTGAGGTTGTACATAGCCGATAGTATAGGCTTTCCAAACGAGGCGCCTCTTTAGATTGAATGATGGGAAGTTCACAATAGCGACCGCATTTTCCAAACCCAATCTCCTTAAAATACTTCCTAACAATGGCACTGACCTCATTAAAGATAAATGGTAGTACAAAAGTAATCTTTTTATTTATAGAGGTACTACGATGTCTGAGGGTCACGCCCATCGTCTAGTCGACAAGTTACAGTAGCATATGAAAGCGATGATGACACTTATTAAGTTCGTACGTTATGAGAGCAATGTTTTTCTGGATTTATGAAAAATTAACTTGTTTCACTGAATTCAGTAATATCAATTTTGTCAATTGCTGTATGGTTGCAGCTATATCGGCATCCATTCTTCCTCTCGATTAACCTGATATTTTTCTATGCCCTTCTCGGAGGCAAAGGTCTCTTACCACTTTTTCTGGCCTTTTGCCAGTAGTGCCGGCACAAATAGACTTGAGAAATATCGCTGCGCTAATAAAACGTCACATGCCTTTCAAAGTTGAATGGCAGCAGTAAAGAATCGTTCTTGTAACTGTCGAGAGCGGAAGATAGCTGCCATTCACAAAACATGCACCTTCTACTATCAGAGTTGGTGACAATTTTGACAATTGCTATGTTGACGTCGCTGGCTCCATCCGTATTACCGAAAAGTCACTAGTTTAAGAGTCAGCGATTGTTTCCTAGAATCTGTGATCACAACAGCCCATTCTGACAGATTCACAACAACCACTGCGGTTACGTGTGCTAAAAGGACAACACAAACTAAGGCTTTAGATTTTTTAAAGGATATCATGAATCGATCGTTGTCTTTTCACAACTACTCTATTATCACTTCGCACAGACCTCGGGAAAACTCGGAATATTATTCGTCAGATGATGATGTCTTAATTCTCTAGTGTGGGTACTCTCGAAAAAAAAAAGTGGTTCTTAGTTACAAAAGATACTCGATGCTGTTGTAATTTACTGTAATTCAGACAGAAAACAAATAAGTTCAATAGTGAAAGTAGTATGAGCTGAACCACTAGCCAGTAGCCACTACAAAAAACATTCATTCGCTTTAATATGTTTTAGAACTAGGGATAAAAGAGTAGGATTCGCTTTCGTTGATAGATTCTTGCTTGAGTAAGTAAGGAAAAAATTCAAATTTAATAGTATTTTCCATTTAGTGTAGTTACTTTAGTGCTTACGTGAGAAAGAAAACGCTTTAAATTCGTGTGTAGCTGTTTATATTCATTCTGTATCGATACAGACAAAATTGACATGATCGATATTATATATTTCTCTTTTAACTGTAACAGACGCTTTGAAAACGAAGTTATATAGAAGATTTAAAATCTAAATGTCTAGAAGAAAATCTAAAATATTTTGTTCTCGCTGCATTTTGTAGAGAAGTGTTTGCAGTATGTAGTTAGATGTCTTCTCCAGGTGACAGCTGTGGAAGGAAAGGTGGACCGTGGGTCAGCGCACATTAGGAAACAAGTAATGTGTCGCGGTCTCCTCTGATTTCACTCCAAAATCAACTACACATTCTCTTTTCGACAATGATATCTTATTCTTTTGAGTAACTTCAATGTTGATACGGATTGGAGCGCTGCACTGTCGAGAAATCGTTCTCATCGAAATTTCTCGCATTACTGAAATGGTTGTGGCCTTGCTGAGCATGTCGGAAAGCTTAGTTGTAGCGATTCTGTCCTAAATCTTATCTTATGCTCATCAGCACTTTTACAAATTGTTCCATTCCCATCGATTTTTGCTAAACCAGGTTATAATGTTGTTGCTTTGCAGATGTGAGTATTCCAGTCTATGGGCAAAAAGCTACCTCTATGACACTTCATGAAAGCCGATTCTACGGTATTTGTACTGTACTTAGATTCCCTTGAGTGGTAGGGCTTTTGAAATTAAGCATGTGTAGATGCCCTACACAAAAGATCCTGTCATACTTCGCACGGGAATCATGTTTGTTCCCTTTTATCATTATCATCTACCTATGTCGCATTATCCAACGCATGTGCTGAACCTTACGTATTGGAGAGATTGATTAGTATTCTTACAGAGAGTTAGTGAACCAAATTTCAAAAAATTTGTTCCGAATTGGATCGCAGTGTGAGGAGACTCTTTGTTTGAATTTGTAATTTATTTGTATAATGTCGGAACCTGTTTGTGTATACAAAGTTAGTCTTTTCATTCGGAAACAGGACCTAACTTTCGCAAATAAATACAAATTTTTTACATATATGGCCAGTATCCGTCGTCATCTATCCATTGATCCCTTTTTGACCTCGTTTTATCGTGAGGTAGATGATGTTCGTTCACAGAAGGGACTGCATGAGTCCTTGCTGCCGTTCGTTGATCAGGTGACGACATTGTTTCAGGATGCTTCTGAAATATGCGTAATTTCTTCACACTTCCATATATCTTTCTTACTACCAGCGGGCGACGCGCTCGAAAAGACAGACTGCGGAGATCGTCTGAGTTGTTGGCAGAGCTTCTGCTGATGCTTTTGATAAAGGCAAGAAATAATATTGGAACTTACTTTACTGAAAACCGTCGAAGCCGACAAGGTAACCAGAAGGAGAACGAGTAGGTGCATCTGAAAGAGCAACATTGTAGGAAGGTGATTGCAATATGCCACAGTTTTTCGAACTAGTTTCGAAAGCGTGAGCATCTTGGCGGAACCAACTTATTACTCCAACCCCACGACCCTTTTTTCATTTTGAGTTCGCAATTTTTTCTGTCAGAATTGAAATCGAAAATAAACACTTTAACAGTATGCTTGTAGCTCACTGCTCACAAAACGATATCCCTTGTATCTGCATTGAGTCACTACGGTATAACACTTGGAATTGCAAAACCATAGACTTTGTGCTCAAGTTGCTGAGGTTCTAGCACGAAGTGTTTGATACAATTATCAAAGTTGCTATGAGCCTTCAATCAGTATACCTAAAGAATTCCAGTGCTTGGTTCATTGAAGGGCAAGAAGTAAATAGATGTTACGAATTGGAAATGATGAAGGACCCCTCAATGGAGAATGCAAGAATCGTGTGACATTGCTTTAGTAACCTTAGTTGACGTTTCCAATAGAAAACAAATGAGAATGGAAGGGGACAAAATTGTCAATTTGGTGTGGGATTCGAGGTCTGTCTAATGTAAAGGTTGGGAAGGTTACTATGCAAACGCCAACAGGAGAATCAAACTACATTGGATCTGAAGCCGGAGCCGAACATTTATACAACCCCGGTCCCTCAGCATCTGCTACTGTGCAAAGAGAATACTTGTCTTATCTATTGTGTATACTACTGTCTGATCGATAATTGAGGATTAATATAAACACCTGTAACAGAGTAGTTTTCCTGAACTGTCTATGAGGTTTGTATACTAGCTATATTGGGCTGACATATCGGCGAATCGCCTTCTTTAGAGCCTAGAAAGATCATAACAATTTATGACTATCCGATCACTCGTCTCCGCTGGTACACTTAAGTTCCCAGCTCACGCAGGTGCTTAAAAAACAACCACTCACCGTAGCTTTGTGAATTTTCCGGAACCAACCAGTAATCGATGATAACAATCGATCAGTCTCAGTTGGGGTAGGTCTCCTTCTAAAGTCTCTGCGGGGAGGCCAAGATCATGTAAGGCTGCAGCTTCCGCGTGATTGCGATGCATTCTTTGCTACGATTCATTCTTGGATCAGTGACTTGAATCCATAAATTCTCGAGGGTTTTACGCGCGCATAATCGCGATTCCTGTGCCACGACCTCCACGTTCACTTCAAAAATGCCTCCATTGTGCTTTTGAATTCGGTGACTCCCCCAGGCAGTAGACTCTGTCGTTTGCTTCATACCATCTATGTGCTTCTTAATCCGCACGTGGGGTGATCTTGCCGTTCGCCAATATACTCATCACCACAACCATGGCAAGTAATCTTGTAGAACACACCAGACACGGTGCAATCACCCTCCTTGCCAGCTGGGCAGACCACACAATTTGAGGTTGTACATAGCCGATAGTATAGGCTTTCCAAACGAGGCGCCTCTTTAGATTGAATGATGGGAAGTTCACAATAGCGACCGCATTTTCCAAACCCAATCTCCTTAAAATACTTCCTAACAATGGCACTGACCTCATTAAAGATAAATGGTAGTACAAAAGTAATCTTTTTATTTATAGAGGTACTACGATGTCTGAGGGTCACGTCACCAGAAGAAGCCCATCGTCTAGTCGGCAAGTTACAGTAGCATATGAAAGCGTTGATGACACTTATTAAGTTCGTACGTTATGAGAGCAATGTTTTTCTGGATTTATGAAAAATTAACTTGTTTCACTGAATTCAGTAATATCAATTTTGTCAATTGCTGTATGGTTGCAGCTAGATCGGCATCGATTCTTCCTCTCGATTAACCTGATATTTTTCTATGCCCTTCTCGGAGGCAAAGGTCTCTTACCACTTTTTCTGGCCTTTTGCCAGTAGTGCCGGCACAAATAGACTTGAGAAATATCGCTGCGCTAATAAAACGTCACATGCCTTTCAAAGTTGAATGGCAGCAGTAAAGAATCGTTCTTGTAACTGTCGAGAGCGGAAGATAGCTGCCATTCACAAAACATGCACCTTCTACTATCAGAGTTGGTGACAATTTTGACAATTGCTATGTTGACGTCGCTGGCTCCATCCGTATTACCGAAAAGTCACTAGTTTAAGAGTCAGCGATTGTTTCCTAGAATCTGTGATCACAACAGCCCATTCTGACAGATTCACAACAACCACTGCGGTTACGTGTGCTAAAAGGACAACACAAACTAAGGCTTTAGATTTTTTAAAGGATATCATGAATCGATCGTTGTCTTTTCACAACTACTCTATTATCACTTCGCACAGACCTCGGGAAAACTCGGAATATTATTCGTCAGATGATGATGTCTTAATTCTCTAGTGTGGGTACTCTCGAAAAAAAAAAGTGGTTCTTAGTTACAAAAGATACTCGATGCTGTTGTAATTTACTGTAATTCAGACAGAAAACAAATAAGTTCAATAGTGAAAGTAGTATGAGCTGAACCACTAGCCAGTAGCCACTACAAAAAACATTCATTCGCTTTAATATGTTTTAGAACTAGGGATAAAAGAGTAGGATTCGCTTTCGTTGATAGATTCTTGCTTGAGTAAGTAAGGAAAAAATTCAAATTTAATAGTATTTTCCATTTAGTGTAGTTACTTTAGTGCTTACGTGAGAAAGAAAACGCTTTAAATTCGTGTGTAGCTGTTTATATTCATTCTGTATCGATACAGACAAAATTGACATGATCGATATAATATATTTCTCTTTTAACTGTAACAGACGCTTTGAAAACGAAGTTATATAGAAGATTTAAAATCTAAATGTCTAGAAGAAAATCTAAAATATTTTGTTCTCGCTGCATTTTGTAGAGAAGTGTTTGCAGTATGTAGTTAGATGTCTTCTCCAGGTGACAGCTGTGGAAGGAAAGGTGGACCGTGGGTCAGCGCACATTAGGAAACAAGTAATGTGTCGCGGTCTCCTCTGATTTCACTCCAAAATCAACTACACATTCTCTTTTCGACAATGATATCTTATTCTTTTGAGTAACTTCAATGTTGATACGGATTGGAGCGCTGCACTGTCGAGAAATCGTTCTCATCGAAATTTCTCGCATTACTGAAATGGTTGTGGCCTTGCTGAGCATGTCGGAAAGCTTAGTTGTAGCGATTCTGTCCTAAATCTTATCTTATGCTCATCAGCACTTTTACAAATTGTTCCATTCCCATCGATTTTTGCTAAACCAGGTTATAATGTTGTTGCTTTGCAGATGTGAGTATTCCAGTCTATGGGCAAAAAGCTACCTCTATGACACTTCATGAAAGCCGATTCTACGGTATTTGTACTGTACTTAGATTCCCTTGAGTGGTAGGGCTTTTGAAATTAAGCATGTGTAGATGCCCTACACAAAAGATCCTGTCATACTTCGCACGGGAATCATGTTTGTTCCCTTTTATCATTATCATCTACCTATGTCGCATTATCCAACGCATGTGCTGAACCTTACGTATTGGAGAGATTGATTAGTATTCTTACAGAGAGTTAGTGAACCAAATTTCAAAAAATTTGTTCCGAATTGGATCGCAGTGTGAGGAGACTCTTTGTTTGAATTTGTAATTTATTTGTATAATGTCGGAACCTGTTTGTGTATACAAAGTTAGTCTTTTCATTCGGAAACAGGACCTAACTTTCGCAAATAAATACAAATTTTTTACATATATGGCCAGTATCCGTCGTCATCTATCCATTGATCCCTTTTTGACCTCGTTTTATCGTGAGGTAGATGATGTTCGTTCACAGAAGGGACTGCATGAGTCCTTGCTGCCGTTCGTTGATCAGGTGACGACATTGTTTCAGGATGCTTCTGAAATATGCGTAATTTCTTCACACTTCCATATATCTTTCTTACTACCAGCGGGCGACGCGCTCGAAAAGACAGACTGCGGAGATCGTCTGAGTTGTTGGCAGAGCTTCTGCTGATGCTTTTGATAAAGGCAAGAAATAATATTGGAACTTACTTTACTGAAAACCGTCGAAGCCGACAAGGTAACCAGAAGGAGAACGAGTAGGTGCATCTGAAAGAGCAACATTGTAGGAAGGGTGGTTGCAATATGCCACAGTTTTTCGAACTAGTTTCGAAAGCGTGAGCATCTTGGCGGAACCAACTTATTACTCCAACCCCACGACCCTTTTTTCATTTTGAGTTCGCAATTTTTTCTGTCAGAATTGAAATCGAAAATAAACACTTTAACAGTATGCTTGTAGCTCACTGCTCACAAAACGATATCCCTTGTATCTGCATTGAGTCACTACGGTATAACACTTGGAATTGCAAAACCATAGACTTTGTGCTCAAGTTGCTGAGGTTCTAGCACGAAGTGTTTGATACAATTATCAAAGTTGCTATGAGCCTTCAATCAGTATACCTAAAGAATTCCAATGCTTGGTTCATTGAAGGGCAAGAAGTAAATAGATGTTACGAATTGGAAATGATGAAGGACCCCTCAATGGAGAATGCAAGAATCGTGTGACATTGCTTTAGTAACCTTAGTTGACGTTTCCAATAGAAAACAAATGAGAATGGAAGGGGACAAAATTGTCAATTTGGTGTGGGATTCGAGGTCTGTCTAATGTAAAGGTTGGGAAGGTTACTATGCAAACGCCAACAGGAGAATCAAACTACATTGGATCTGAAGCCGGAGCCGAACATTTATACAACCCCGGTCCCTCAGCATCTGCTACTGTGCAAAGAGAATACTTGTCTTATCTATTGTGTATACTACTGTCTGATCGATAATTGAGGATTAATATAAACACCTGTAACAGAGTAGTTTTCCTGAACTGTCTATGAGGTTTGTATACTAGCTATATTGGGCTGACATATCGGCGAATCGCCTTCTTTAGAGCCTAGAAAGATCATAACAATTTATGACTATCCGATCACTCGTCTCCGCTGGTACACTTAAGTTCCCAGCTCACGCAGGTGCTTAAAAAACAACCACTCACCGTAGCTTTGTGAATTTTCCGGAACCAACCAGTAATCGATGATAACAATCGATCAGTCTCAGTTGGGGTAGGTCTCCTTCTAAAGTCTCTGCGGGGAGGCCAAGATCATGTAAGGCTGCAGCTTCCGCGTGATTGCGATGCATTCTTTGCTACGATTCATTCTTGGATCAGTGACTTGAATCCATAAATTCTCGAGGGTTTTACGCGCGCATAATCGCGATTCCTGTGCCACGACCTCCACGTTCACTTCAAAAATGCCTCCATTGTGCTTTTGAATTCGGTGACTCCCCCAGGCAGTAGACTCTGTCGTTTGCTTCATACCATCTATGTGCTTCTTAATCCGCACGTGGGGTGATCTTGCCGTTCGCCAATATACTCATCACCACAACCATGGCAAGTAATCTTGTAGAACACACCAGACACGGTGCAATCACCCTCCTTGCCAGCTGGGCAGACCACACAATTTGAGGTTGTACATAGCCGATAGTATAGGCTTTCCAAACGAGGCGCCTCTTTAGATTGAATGATGGGAAGTTCACAATAGCGACCGCATTTTCCAAACCCAATCTCTTTAAAATACTTTCTAACAATGGCACTGACCTCATTAAAGATAAATGGTAGTACAAAAGTAATCTTTTTATTTATAGAGGTACTACGATGTCTGAGGGTCACGCCCATCGTCTAGTCGACAAGTTACAGTAGCATATGAAAGCGATGATGACACTTATTAAGTTCGTACGTTATGAGAGCAATGTTTTTCTGGATTTATGAAAAATTAACTTGTTTCACTGAATTCAGTAATATCAATTTTGTCAATTGCTGTATGGTTGCAGCTAGATCGGCATCGATTCTTCCTCTCGATTAACCTGATATTTTTCTATGCCCTTCTCGGAGGCAAAGGTCTCTTACCACTTTTTCTGGCCTTTTGCCAGTAGTGCCGGCACAAATAGACTTGAGAAATATCGCTGCGCTAATAAAACGTCACATGCCTTTCAAAGTTGAATGGCAGCAGTAAAGAATCGTTCTTGTAACTGTCGAGAGCGGAAGATAGCTGCCATTCACAAAACATGCACCTTCTACTATCAGAGTTGGTGACAATTTTGACAATTGCTATGTTGACGTCGCTGGCTCCATCCGTATTACCGAAAAGTCACTAGTTTAAGAGTCAGCGATTGTTTCCTAGAATCTGTGATCACAACAGCCCATTCTGACAGATTCACAACAACCACTGCGGTTACGTGTGCTAAAAGGACAACACAAACTAAGGCTTTAGATTTTTTTTAAAGGATATCATGAATCGATCGTTGTCTTTTCACAACTACTCTATTATCACTTCGCACAGACCTCGGGAAAACTCGGAATATTATTCGTCAGATGATGATGTCTTAATTCTCTAGTGTGGGTACTCTCGAAAAAAAAAAGATTTGGTGGTTCTTAGTTACAAAAGATACTCGATGCTGTTGTAATTTACTGTAATTCAGACAGAAAACAAATAAGTTCAATAGTGAAAGTAGTATGAGCTGAACCACTAGCCAGTAGCCACTACAAAAAACATTCATTCGCTTTAATATGTTTTAGAACTAGGGATAAAAGAGTAGGATTCGCTTTCGTTGATAGATTCTTGCTTGAGTAAGTAAGGAAAAAATTCAAATTTAATAGTATTTTCCATTTAGTGTAGTTACTTTAGTGCTTACGTGAGAAAGAAAACGCTTTAAATTCGTGTGTAGCTGTTTATATTCATTCTGTATCGATACAGACAAAATTGTTCTTAGTTACAAAAGATACTCGATGCTGTTGTAGTTTACTGTAATTCAGGCAGAAAACAAATAAATTCAATAGTGAAAGTAGTATGAGCTGAACCACTAGCCAGTAGCCGCTGTAGCCTGACCTTCTGCGTTGTGTCCCATAGCCATTCAGCATTGCGATCTCGCATGCTAGCTTACGTGACTCGGTGCTAGAAAGATGTTGGAGGCGTTGCACATCCGCGAGAGAAATCCCGAGGTGAACAACCGAAATGAGTGCATTGCCATAACAGGCGAATTTCCGCCATTCGTTCCTCTCTGTGGGCTTTGAGAACACCGAGCAATTCTGATCCAACGACCGTCAATGGTGTCTCATTGGTCCCTTGTTGTTCATAGAATCGAGTAGGACGGCAACGTTGGTAGAACCGCAGGTTGGTTTTTCGGTTGGAATCTTTTGGCGCTCAAGTTTCTGGTGGCTGTTGCAACTGGGCTAGCGTGTTATGGTGCTTGGCCGGGTAAGCCACAGATCGGGAGCTCCGGACTGATTTCAGGCCTTTGAAAGCGACAAGATAGTCGAAAAGTCGACCAAATAAAGCGATTTCTACCATAACAAACCTCTACGGCAAAGCAGTGCAAAACATTATGCGACATGCCCAGGTTTCAAGAAGACCGGACGTGGAATTCAAAGTTAATAATATTCTTCATTTAGTGCAGTTACAGAAAGCGCAACGTGCGCGAGAAGGTAAGGAAAACATTTACGGTTTAAATGCCCCGACAAACACACGATGAACTGAATAATTGAACAGGTCACAGCGGTCGAGGCCCTGCTCGGTCGTCCCCGTCCTTGAATACCATCAACTTCTCCGCTCGTCGTTGTTGCCATTTCCATGCAGCTTCTCGCGGTCGTCTTATCAGTGCTCGGATGTAGGAGAGAGAAACAGTTGAGAGACACTACACCCGACCGCAAAAGTCCGTCCCGGTCTTAAAAACATAATCCTACCTGGGCTAGGAGCGGATGAAGGGGAACGGGCGCGTACCGGTAGGGTAAACACTACATCAGTGGAGATCCTGGATAGTTCCGTAGCTCGAAAGTAGGTCGTCAGAGGGGCAGAAAGGCCGACGGCATTTAGCCGATCAGCCCACTCGACCAACATTCCCCAGTTGGGTAGGGATCGAAGGGTGGGTACGTGACCGAGGACGAATTGGCCGCCTCTGCAACGCGTAATTGCTACGTTCAAAGGAAGAGGATCATCTATGAAGGTGGCGGTCTCGGGTTTCAAGCCAGTGCGCGTCAAGAGGATGACTACCTCGGTTTCCCGTCCCTGAGTAGAATCTACTGTGGCGACTTCGATGTTTCGCTCCGAGGCAAAGTTAGCTAGTAGTTGAAATTGTCCGCGAAAAAAGGTGACTACGCACAGCTGACCAGGTCGGAGACCATGTTGTAGTAGTTGGTTCATTAGCGGGATGCAGATTTCCGCTTACTCGTGATTAGGATGGGAGCGCGTAGGAGCCAGAACGGAGTTTTTTGGTGAAGTCTTCTCTCAGTGATTCCAGAATGTCGTGAATATCGACGGATGTAGACGGGGTTTCCTCAAGGAACGCCGATGAATCGTAAGAGTCGAATGCGCCGAAACTCTTAGAGGGCTAGCATCGAGTTCGTGAAGCGGGCGAAAATGTCTGGAAATGTTTATTACTAACAGGCTTCGTCACTAAGAGAGCCTAACCGGAGAAGTACATGATTCATTAAGCCTAATCCTACTATATCTAACGCGGTAATGTCTGTGTGGTGTGTGTGTGTCCGACCGGAAATTCACAATTCCTGTCCACGCGGACCTAGAACGTCCAAACTTGGTAGGGGTACTGGAAGCAGAATGAGAATACTTATTTATGATTTTCAGCCCGAACATTTACTTCCCCGCCCACAGGGGGCGGGGCGGAGTTCGTGCGAAATAAATGTTTGGGCGGAAAATCATAACTCCTGACCCCATGGGCCTAAAACGTTCAAATTTGGTAGGAGAATGCAAGACAGGATGGTAACGTTTACAGTGGGGGAGAGGACCGAACTCCGCTCAAAAGGGCAGGGAATGTGAGGAAAAAATTGACCGAGCGGAAAATCATAACCTTTGACCCCGTGGACCTAGAAAGTTCAAATGTGGAAGGAGGACAGGCAGTCGGATAAGATCTCTCATAGTGGGTTGCAGAACCGGGCCCTGCCCACAGGAGGCGGGGTTGAGCAGAGATTCGTAACTCCTGTCTCCGTGGATCTAGAAAGTGCAAACTTGCTAGGATTACAGGAAACAGGACGGGAACACTTATGGTGGGTAGCAGTATCCGACTCCGCCCACGAACGGTGGGGCTTGTGCGGAAATTGTCAATTTGACCCTAGCGTGTTCAAATTTGGTAAGAATACAGCTTGCACGATGGGAACATTTATGGTGGATGGCAGGACCGGACCCAGCTCACATGAGGCAGGGTTTCCGCTGAAAATGTCAATTCAGCCCTAAGGCGTTCCAGCTCGGTAGGGTTACAGAAGGCAGAATGGGAATACTCATGGTGGGTGTCAGGACTAGACCCTGCCACAAGGGGCGCGGTTCCCCATAGAAGTAGAGGCAGGATGGGAACTTTGACGATGGAGGAGGCCATAGAAAATAAGATCCACTTACCAACTAAATCCAATGACTTTGTTATCCACGATCTAGCTTTGATACCTTGATATGTTCCATTCAACAAGAAGGGTGAGTGCAGTGATAGGCACCGACTAAGAGTACTAAGTTTTAAGGAGATAAAAGTTGGTTCGTTCCTTGTTAATAGTTTACGACCGCTGCCCAGCAAAGTTTGCGACTCAATGAAACATCACTGTTTCTCTTCGCTTCGATATCATTTTGGCAAACCTACCCAACCGCTGATAATCTTGGATTTTTATTTAATGGTATATCCGTAGAGAAAGGGAGCTTTTTTCGATAAAGATGTTTGACAATGGTGTGGCTCGACAACATTTGTAACTACCACTCAGGGCTTTGGTTGCCTAGCAGTTGAATGGGTCATTATTTTAAGAGGTACAGCAACAGACTGGGACTTTTTTAAATTTAGGCATAAGCATCGGTTCATTTTGATTACATCTTGCACGCCCTACTAGCCCTCCGCTGAACTTCATAGTTCGAAAAATATCATTGATTCCAAATGAGGAGTTGGTTTAAGAGCAGCAAAGGCAAACACTTATAATTTATGTCACCTTTCAAGCCACAATTGCCGCATTTTCAACATGTCCGAATCGGCTTCATAAAACTCAACAACTTGTGCTCACTCAAGCTTTCCGATACAGCAATGCACAAGCTCCAATTCAATCTGTTTCATAATTCAAGAAGCACTTAAACAATGTCGGAAGTAGCAACATTTTGAAAAAAGGTGTGTATATTATCCCACAACTCAAGCCATTTCTGTGTTAATTATCGGTGCAAACATAACCGACCCTAAAAAGAATGTAAAAAAACTTGGAGCGCCGTGAAGAAATGAAGTGCTACTCCTATCTATGGTATCGTTTACGAGATTATCTGAACGTCACCTTGTTTGCTGCCATTAATTTGAGTAACTATGAGCGAAGAAGAACTTCGCCTCGAACTCTCTTGAGATTAATCAGAAGTGAGACCTTTGCCCCATCAGATGACTTTGAAGGGCACAGTTCACGTCAAAAATAGTTTCTGAGATTTGTTCCTAGGATGAACCTGTAACCCTCAAAGGTAGCCTAAGCGACGCTGTCGGGTCGATAAACAGTGAAGATGAGGTGTAATAGGAGCCACCAAAACCGGCTTAGACGATGTACACGTCCGAGGCAGACGAGTTATCAAGCGTTGTGAAAGCAGTAGAGGTTGCACCATTCACAGCGGAACCTACATACACTTTGCACGCAGGCACGTGTTGCAGCCGGCTGTATGCGGTAAAGGACGTGTTCGAACAGTTCCTCAAACACCCCTTCGATGTTGCTTTCTCCGTAACATTCTCGTTTTATTCCTAACTTTCGTTTTTGATGTCTAGATTTCTCTAGGCACGCCAACTTTCGAGTTTTCTTGACCACTTATGCACTATTTTGGGCTTTCACTTTAGTTACTCCTCTAGAACAAGATATCCAGAACTAACGTGAACTGGGTCTTCAAATCGCGTCTGACTCACCTCGACTAACTTACTAGAAGATATCTTGACCACAAATTTAGTAAAAGAGAAGACCCCTCATCTTAGTACAAAATAAGACTTTCTTCCATCTGTCTCCGTTGCACAAAAAGCTGAACAATTTATTTAATCGTGATACCTCCAAAGGAGAATCATACTCGTCATATCCTTTGGCGTATCTTAGTTATATAATATAAATATATAGAGAGCAAGAAAATTTCTGTAAATTAAGGGTCAGATAAAAATTTGTTCTAAAAATAACAAGGGGTTCTCGCTCTCAAGTGAAACTTCAGCTACGAAATTGCAGAAATTGGAGGAATGTTATCTGAAAGGATAAGATTCTACCAGAATGTTGGCGTCAGCAGGTAATGTCGACAATTTTTTTCGCACGACTGACCCTTGTCGATAAGCGAAAGGAAAAACAGGAGTATTATGGAATGTTATAAGTTCACTTGGCTCGCCGTCTTGTTGTAGCAGCACTAGACCTCCAGCGTATAGGCGATTAGATGCCACAGATGACATTAAATCAGGGCAAAGAAACTGTTGCTCGAAAAATGAGTGCACCACTGAAGATGCCAGTTCATCGTCGTCTCTAAATAGGCAGTAAATCCAAAATAGAACATGGAAGAATGTGAGTAGTTTAGACGAACTTCTCCAGTAATCGATGTGCTAATGATCGTGAAAAGTTGGCTCTCAATAATGCCTCTCCGCAACCGCTTACAGTCACTCCGATGCTCCGGGTTCCACGTCTCTCGGCCCACGTGCCACTGCCAAACATGGCACAGTGACCTAAACGCCCTGAAACAATCAGGCTCAGTGGATGCAAACAAGTGCTGGCAGCTCAGCTCACTCAATATTCGTTGTGTAACACTCTGAGTATGCGCTTTGCTGCAGACTCGAAGGCACCTCAATTCAAAGAATAGATGCGTCGTAGTAGTTGGAGAAGGAAGACGCTGCCCAGTGCTATTTTGTAGGCCCCCTACACCGTTCTAAAGGGCCTCCCTAGCGGTGCGAAACATGTGTCTTCTCTGTATTCGGAAAGCTCCTTTGTGTTTGTTTGTATGTCATTTTCTGCGTGTGTCAGTCCGTTAAAAGACACGCTAACGCGATGAGTAGTGTGAAGTGCCACGTCGCCGTGAGGAAGGTCTCATGGAATAAAAAATCTACTGATACTGTATGTATTGAACAGATTATTTTACGACGTTATTAGCTGAAAACCCTACCTGCCCTTCTTTTTGTTGCCGGACATACTTTATTTGGTTTTTTATTACAGGGAGATCAAACCTTCAGAAAAGAGAGGAGGTACGATGGAAAAACTTCCACATTGTTATTTTCTGGCATCAGGTATCGTCAAACATTCCGCTGACTGTTTTACATCACATAAATAATGCACATTCTCATATCTAGATTGAAGCGAAATTTTGGATGTAAATGTTCAGGACAGCCATGCACTTACGAACCTGTTACTCCTCAATGCTTCACTCCAAATGCGTTATTTTCGGAAATGGAAACTGAGCGGAAATCTGGGTGGAGCAGCATCGCGTCTACTCTCTACGTCTACACGAAACTTGAAAATTGTTTCTACGCCGTTTGTGAGTAAGATCATGGCTAAGCGAATGTTGAAAAGTGATGAACGCGGTAGCGTGCGTAGCCCAACTGGTCTACTAAGGCTCCGTCTGATTGCCTTCTCATGTCTGTAATTATCGGCAGAATCGTACTGCATCGGGCAAAGTGTCAACAATAGATTGTTTGCAAGCACGACTAAAAATGAACCCTCAAAGTTCTCCAGTTTTTGGATGAGCTAAATCTTAATGAATAACTATACCAAGTACTGAAAAAATATTGACGACTAATGACAATACCAGTTAAATTATACTGGAGGATTCGGGTTCTACAACTACAATGCATATTCAACGACTTGTCGTTACAAGTGGATGAGTTGTAGTCTTCGCTGTGGAGTAGAGGTATTCAACGTCCCATGAACGTGTGATGTAGTGACTCACCCAGAGCCTCACGCCTAACCCCTTGGGCCTCACCTACGTGTTGCGTCGTATATGTGACGGTTGCCTGGAGGCGCTCCAGTGTCTTTGGGTTGTTGTGTAGCATATTCACGGGACTTTGAAATCCATCGACTTTGAAATCCCTCTTGTTCATAAGACAAAGTATAAAGTATATGGTGTTATTAAATGGAAATCGAGCGCTTCAAAAAACAGAGGACTTTTTTGAAGGAAAGCCAAAATGACGTAATGACAAAATGTTTGATACAGAAGTAGTCTCCTCATCTTAATAACTCGCTTTGTATCATCGAAACCGTTCCCTTGATACCCCAATATCTACTCCCCAAACATGAAACGTGCCAAGTTAAACAGCTTACGTGCCAAATCTCTCACCGTGAGCATCATCTGCAGATGTGATACTTCGGAACTACTCATGTATAAAATTTCCAATAGAGGCGAGACCGGAGAACTATTAATCATGCAGCCGGGGTTAGGTAGAATTGCAGGAAGTGTCACTAGGAAACTTCATGATCGGCTGAACAATACGAAAATAACCTAAACAGCATTTCTTCGCGCCAAGCAGTCAAGGAGGAAAGATGTATCGATTTTATAACAACCAATTAAATCCAACGGGAGATGAGGGAGAAGCATTCTATACCGAAAAGAAGCACAAAAGCAGACGTTACATTGATAAATTACGTGCGTTTAATTTTGTGCGGTCATGAGTGGATCATGGATGATGGGTGGCATTTTTTAGTCTTAGTCGCATTTCTGTTTTAGTCGCATTTCTTTAAAAAAAATGTGTTAGCACTTGCGATGTTTTCTCTGAGAAAGTGTTCGTAGGTTATCGCACACAACGAATGGAATGGTGAAGAACACAGGTTACAGAAAGCAATGGTATTTTCAAAAAAACAAAATGTTGGGTGTGCACATATTTTTGAAACGCACTGTAGAAATGTTAAGGAAGGTCAGCGCAGCATTGAAGTTTCCTCTGCACACTATATGGCGAAAGGAATGAAGACAGGGTAGGCTAAAAATATGACTACAGCGCGCGCTAACGCTCATAACAAATTATTTCTGAGTTCGTAACAATTCGTTCGTTTTCTTCCATTTCACAAGGTAGATTACGTTATTGCCTTCCTAATGATACTACACTTTTGGTAGATTTTGAAAATAATGCAAGCGGCCCTTCCCGTGAACCAGTCGACGCTTTGCATTCACGAGCACTTTTGGCACGGCGCGTCTACAGAAGAGTCAGCGTAACAAGGCAGGTGATACATTCAACCATAGAACGCTCTTAAGGCTTGCGGTTATATTTAGGGGGGGGGGTGTTAAGGAAGCAGGGCGAACGTCTGCACCGAATTTCATTCTGAGCCCAAAATGGCTAAATTAATGGATCTCTCATGAAGGTCTCCGCGCGAAATCGTGAAACATCATCTGCACAACAGGCCCTTGTACGATCACAAAGTAGTTTCCCCAGTGAGCAGACTAAAGGGAGAGGAAGGTTGGCTCACAAAAGCTGCACCGCCGCATTCGAACAATTTGTCGTACGGAATTCCTGTTCACCGACGAAAAGACATTCACGATGAAAAAGGTGCTCAATAAGCAGGGCAACAAGATTTGTAGGAGGGGAAGTAATGAAGCGCTAGGCTCACTGATTTTCTGCATGGCCTTTGCGAGCGTCGCCGCCGAGGCAAAAACAATGATTATTGTTGTAAATTAAATAGTGAAAGTTGATTTGGAGACCTCATCGATCTCGTCTTGCGCAGTAGGACACTTTGGAGATTCAAACCAGACATTTACCAGGATGAAGCTTCTGAGCGCAGATCAGAAATCGTTTCGAAATCCGTAAAATGGGTTCCCTGACTCCACAACCTTTGATCAGTGACCACTCTGAAGCCCTGGCTTCAATCCCATGGATGTCCCTGTGTGGTCAGCCTTCGAAATGGAAGCATCCGTTAGCCCAAACAAGAAGTGAAATAATCTCGAAGATGTCTTGCAAAAATCCGGGATCAATTAGGAAAACTCAGCTGCGTGCCACCGTCAGTGCCGTCCGTCGTCGTCTCTGGGGGTGGGTCGAAGTGGAAAGCAACAGATCCCAGTGTCAAAGTAACATTTTGATAAGAGATCAGCGATGAACACTTTTCTGAAATTGGTTTACTTTGTTGGCTTTCTATTCGACTTACGGGATGTGCTGTCTGTGTAATCATAATTTTGGCCCACCCTGTACATACATGACGTTTTCTGCGCCAAGTCATTAAGCATCATCTGCACAACAAGGCCTTCATCTAATCAGAAAATGAGTTTTTTTGAGTGAGCAGGCTAAAGAGAAGAGAGAGGTTGGCTTACAAACCGTTTCCGATGGAATCGTCATTGGGAATTTCCGTTCACCGACAAAAATGATATTTACGGAGAAAAAGATGTTCAACAAGCAGAGCGACAAGATTTATATGAAGCTGAAAGAAATGAAAGTTAGACACCTTTAGACTCACTGGCTTTATGCGATGGCCTTCGCGAGCATAACCGTCGGCGCAAAAAACCGATTGCTTTTGTAAATTAAGGTACGAAAGTTGATTTCGGGACCTATTTCATCTCGTCGTGCGCAACATTTTGGCGATTCGAACCAGACGTATGGTCAAGATGAAGCTCCTGGCCGCAGACTGAATATTTTTCAGAAATTTCGTAAACCCCTCACTTTACAACCTTTGATCAGTGGCTACTTAGGAGCCCTGACTTAACGCCCATGGATGTTTCAGTGTGGTCTCGGGAATAAAATGCCTTGCAAACAGTCATGGCTAACTCGTAGATACTGGTTGAGTGCCAACGTTGACACCGTTCATCGTCGCCGTCGCCGCCAAGCTTAAATGAAAGCAGAAAGCATCAGGTCTGCACCATTTTGGAAAGAGAGTGATAGAAACTTTTTTTGAAATTGATCTGCTTTATTAGGTTTCTATTAGTTTTCGGGGATGTGATATCTGTGCAATCACAATTTCGGCCAACTCAGTACCCTTTACCCTTGATACCACTTCGCGAACACCTAAGCAGAATTCTGATGCATGTTTGACCATCATCATAATCTCTATCATGCTCTTCTTTTAAATACTCACCAGGCGACTTCAGCATGAGTCCACCGCTAGATGTGCACGCCTCAGCAACGTCTCCCTTGAAAAGTAAGCAGCTGGAAAGCATCTACGAAGAACGATCTACATAAAATTTATAGAGAATGGACATATTATTAATAATAAAAATCTATCAGAGAATGTTCTCATGACATTCTGGTAGAACTCTTAAAAAATCTCCGAGTAGACGGGAGTGAGGTGACTAGTTGCGCCCTCCACTTCATGGAAGTCAGGAAAAATTCTGACCAACTGACATTCACATCCGTCTAGTATGAGAAAGTACTGAATTTCACATCGGCTAACTCCAAGTTAATGTATGGGCAAATATGGGATCGTAACTTCCTATGGTACTGAATGGAATTGCATACATGGACACATCTCAAAATGGAATCGACTGGCGATCAAGAGTTTTTATACTTTTGATTTATATAAATTCTGTGAGCACAAAAGATCAAAATCTTGAGCTGCCCATATAGCAGTACACAGGGTGGGCCAAAATTATGATTACACAGACATCACATCCTCGAAAACGAATAGAAAGCTAAACAAGCAATCCATTTTCATTAAAGTGTCTATCACTAATCCCTTATCATCATAGTACATTGAGACTGGGATCTGTTGACTTCTGCTTTCACCCAACCCCACAGACGATGATGGACAACATTAGCGGTGGCACGCAGCTAAAGCCATCGAGATGGTCCCAGCTTTTTGCAAGGTATTTTCGAGATTATTTCACTTCATGTTTGGGCTAACGGATGCTCTCATCTCAAAGGCTGACCACACTGAGACATCCATGGGATTTAGGCAGGGCTCCAGAATGGTCAATGATCGAAGGTTATGAAGTCAGGGAACCCCTTTTACGGAATTTCTAGACAATTTCTGATCTGCAGTCAGGAGCATCATCTTGACAATATGTCCGGTTTGAATCGCCAAAGTGTTCTATTGCGCAAGAAGAGATCGAATAGGTCTCCAAATGAACTTTCACCCCTTATTTTACAAAAATAATCGGTGCTTTTCCCTTGGCTGCGACGCTCGCAAAGGATATCGCAGAACGTGAGCAAGCCTAGCTCTGCATCACTTCCATTTCTTTCAGCTTTATACAAATCTCGTAGCCCAGCTTATTGAGCACCTTTTTCACTGCGGATACTTTCCGCCAGATCACGTACGACAATTTTTTGTATGCGGCGGAACGGCTTTGGTGAGCCAACATTTCTCTTCTTTTTAGTCTGCTCACTGGGAAAATCACTTTTTGATCGTATGAAGGCCTTACCGTGCAGATGATGCTTCACAATTGCGCGCAGAAAACTTCATGCAATATCCATTCATTCAGTCATTTTGGGCTCAGTATGAATTTCGCTGCTGCGCAGACCTTCGCCCTGCTTCATTGAAACTCCCACTAAATATAATCGTAGGCCTTTTAAGATTACCACTCCTATCTGTAATTGTTCCCAACTCCCGAAAGCGTCTTATGGTTGTATGTACCCCCTGCCTTGTTACGCTGAGTCGTCTGTAGATGCACCGTGCCAAAGGTGCTTCTAAATGCAAAGTGACGATTTATTCTTGGGGTAATTACGCTTACATTATTTTCAAAATCTACCAAAAGCTTGGTATCATCAGGAAGGTTACAATGTAATCTACCTTGTGAAATGGAGAAAGCGAACGAATTGCTAAGATTTAGAAAAAATTCGTTATGAGCGTCAGCGCGCGCTGTAATCATAATTTTGGCCCACCCTGTAGTACAACATATTCGAGAAGCGTTTCGGATATCGACTAATCAATAAGCGTAAGAGAATGGATCGGCATGAGAAAGCAATATGCTGATGGAAAAGGAGATTATGATGAACGTTTTCTTACCTTGATGGAAATAGCTCCGACAGTGTCCATCTTCAGCGTATTCACATATCCTATTTGGAGTGTGGCGCCACGCGCCTTTCTCCAAGCATGAATTGCACCAGGTGCCATCATCTTCTCCGGATCTTCCAATGTAAATCCTAGGCCGCATGAGAAATAGGGATAGGATTATTGCGTTGTTTTCATATCTATTTTCTGGAAAAGTGGGCAATCGTACAATGTCTTACACTACTTAACCAGACAGGTTCGTTATAGCAGAACCGCTTGATTCGGTGGATGTTCCGAACAAATCGGCGTCGTCAACGGATTAAAGTGGTTCGAAGATCTTGATTTGTGGCTGGGCGCCCTAACGCACCAGGCCAGTTGTAACACGTGGAAAATGGAACATGTGTGAGTGTTTGTGTATATGAGTGGTGTGGGGTGGGCGTAGCAGGTGTGTTTAAGTGTGTGTCCATAACTCCTGTTCCCTGTTCTTCTAGACCTGAAGCGTTCAAATTTGGTAGGAGCACAGGCGGCAAGATTGGAACACTTATGGTCGGATTCAAATTTGATGGGAGTACAGGAAGAGGATGAGAACACTAATGATATGAGACAGAATCTGATCTCGCCTTAAAGTACAGGGATGTGCGTGAAAATCCCTAACTAGGACCTTGGGCCTTGAAATCTGGCTGGAGTCTGTGGGGTAGCATGGGAATGCTGACAGGTGGTGGTAGGCGTGGCTTCACCTACGCAAGCTTGCGCGAAAGTTTGTGTTCGACTGGGAAGTCATAACTCCTGTTTTCCAAACTCGAAAGCCTAAATTTGGTAGGGCTACAGATGGCAAGATGATAACACTAATGGTAAGAGACAAGACTCGATCTTCTGAGGGCCGAACGTGCGTGGAAATTGGTAGTTTGGACCTGGGGCATTCAAACTAATTAGGAATAAAGACGGCAGTATGGGAATGATGATGGAGGTAACATGGCTTAACTCCGCCCGAGGCGGGATGACTCGAAATTGCTGAGTTGGACCTGAGGCGTTCAAATTTCGAACGACACAGGCGGCCGAGCGACATGCATGAGATGAGCGTTAGTTGAATGAGAACACACTGTCAAGTTGGAGTGAGAGGAAATGAATCATGTTAATGGAACACACAGATATCAGCAAGGCTTCGCTCAGGTGGGCGGGGTGCACAGAAAATCTGTTGGTAACTGTTTCGCTGCAAACCAGTAACTCCTGTTTTTTTGGATAGAGCTTCCAAGACGAGGAGAGTGCAGACGACGGGCCGACTCAAACACAAGGAGGGGAGCTGGGGTCAGCCGGGCGATCCAACTGATTGAACACAGAAAATTACACAGAACAACTAGGGGTGTGGTGCGATTCACGCGTCAATATAATGAGGTCATCGGCCAAAATCCGCAACAACATCATGCCTGCCATCATAAAGGGAGAAATAAGATTATATAAGTGACATAAGTAAAAAAAGACCAATTATGCACGTTCACAGAAAGATTGCTTTAATTAGAATCAAAAAATTTGAAGTTATTCTCATTTTGAACCTTTAACAAGTAAATTGTTTATTTGTGAAGAAAATTTTTAGTCTCGAAGAGGGTTCATTGCCATAGTATAGAGATTTGCTTTGATTCTTGGTGAAACCGTGGACTACTGCAAATTTATTTGGTCCATTTCAACAGAATGGTACTGAAGCAATGCTGCGTGCACGAAGAGCTCTGATGGGGTCACGCGTGAATCGCGCGCCCTCCAACAACTAGTCTTCTGCGTCTCCAAAAGCGCTCGTGCCCCTCTCCAATATATGAACAGCGAGGGTTGAATGAGGCACTGCTGACATTCGTAAGATACGGGATTCGCGGTATTCTCAGACTTCGCAAATAGGAATGAACAGCAGGTGCGGATTCATAACGCTTCCAACATACTCCTCGCAATATTTCCATTTCCGAAGGCGAGTTTTTTGCAATCAGTCCAGAAATGGTCGCCCTCATGTACGTCGAAGCTTTGCTACCTAAATGCTGAGAGAGGTCGTTCTTTCACGCCCGTGTCCAGTATTCTTCCCGCCTGACGTAAGTATACGGTAGCGCTTAAAAGTTTATGGTCAAACACTCTGACCTTTTTGGTTCATAATTTTTTTCTTGGTAGACTAAGTCGCGTGCAATTTGGATATTTTGAACCAGAGCATATTTCACCCTGATCAGCACTATTCGTCTGCAAAAAGGAAAATCGTCATACCTAAGAGCAAGGGTTTGATGCGATAGCAGACTTCGCCATCAGCAAGGTTTTTGAATTCTGCAGTTATCCGCACCTTATGTACGTTTTTCTTTAGTATATCTGGAACATGGTCAGATTGCAGGTCAATAGTGGGAAATATTCACAACACACCCATGTTACACATACTGAAATTTCGCACGATTCGATTAACTAGGAAAGGAATTACGACTGGAGAGCACGACTTAATAAGCATTTCGCGGAAGACTTTTGAGCGCTACTGTATATCGTCAAAAGATGAACACCGAAATGGATACACTAAACCATTCCCCATTTTGCGCAGTCTCTTTTCTTCCCAAACGGACGAATGACGCAATTATTCGAGGTGCATGCTCGATTGCACACACAAAGTCGTAGCTGGCTTTAAGGCCAGCCACGGATCAGTTGACATTCAACATTATTCCTTGGTATGTCTATGTATAAGGGAAACAACATTGGCCAAATCCGCTAATGCAGTCGAATCTCTAGGCTGAATTTGGTCGATAAGGAAATAGTTGAAGCCGCACATGACTTTCACGATTTCTTGGAAAATGCCCGAATTAGCCTTATCCATCATATTGCCTCTCTTAACCATTCAACCTTACAATTTCAGATGCTAAGTTTTGTGACTCTTCTTGTTCTACATTGCCTCTACAATACCCAGCTGCTGTTCTGTACATGTTGCGGACAACTGCACGTTTTAATGCTCGAGGGTAAGCAGACTTTGCAACGAGTGGGATGTTTTTGGAACTGATTTTTTTCTATACCACTTCACCCTGAACGTTGTTTTAGAAATATATATTTGCATTTTGAAATATGATAACCCACCCATTGTGCGTGAGTCTCCCTCGCGAACTTGATATGCTCGACCCCGACAAGAATAGTAACCCATTGACGACCCCTGGCCCGCGGTGGGCCACACCATGTCGTGCTCCTGTAGTATTTATATTGTTTATCAAGTGTATCAAATGCTCTTATAATTTTCCATGTTCTCAAGTAGCAGCCGAGCTCACAGCCTTCTATAGAATCTTGAGGCATTACGGCCCAGGATCCATTCATTTCCAATCACAGTTATAAGAGAAATTAAAAGTTAATGTAAGGACAGTATAAAAGGCGCCGTCGCCAATGGGTTAAATAAAGTCCATCTCGAGTCGCTTTGATTTGTCTTTTTATCCTGCTGAAAGCATAAGACTAGGGTCAGTGCTATTGCTGGCCCATAGCAAGTTCGCCGCTACTACTGGCATCTTTCATAGTCCACGACCGGTCGGTCGATCGACCGGCCGCTAGCGACTGGCGACCAGTCGCGCGATCGGTCGCGCGACTGTTCGCGAACCCATCTCACGAGCGACCAGCGACTGATCGCACACTGGTCGCGCGACTGGTCGCCGATCGCTAGCGACTGGTCGCGAACCCATCTCACGAGCGACCAGCGACCGGTCGCGCGACTGATCGCGCGGGACCGTCCACGGCGGCACCCATAACTAGCGCGGCCTCCTCGACCGATCGAGCGACCAGTGGCGCGATCAGTTGAGCGACCAGTCGAGCGACCAGTCGCTAGCGACCGGCGACCAATCGCGCGACCGGTCGCTGCTCGCTCGTAAGATGGGTCCGCGACCAGTCGCTAGCGCTGGGCTGATAAAGCACATCGGAGTCTTCCCGTTCTCTAAGCATTGCAAACAGAGTTTCTGACCTGCTAGCATGGGATAATCGAAGAAATCATCTGCTGTGGGTCCTTCAAGATTCTTGTATTCTTACTTTCATGCCCGATTCCTTCGTGTCTACTGCTGCCAGCCGAACTCTCTGCGTGACTACTGCCCTTCTATGCATGCCATGAGTGTACAAGTACTAACGTCGAGCATAAAAGGGATGCAAAAAAAGCAACTATTGCTAACCTCGCAATCAGGAAAAAGTGCTTCTGAAGTAGAGCATCTGCGCGTGGTCGTCTAATCCCCCCGTTTAGGAGCGTATCAAAATTTTTCTTGAACCCCTCAACCAGGAAAAAAGTTACGATCCGAAAAGCTTCTCACCGGACTTTTGGCCGCTACTGTATATAGCTAGATGTTGCAGGTGGCCTTACGCGTTAGGGCGCCATACGAGGTATGCCACAGATCGAGAGCTTCGAATTACTTTTAATCAGTATACGACGCCGATTTGTTTGGTACATGAATCAAACCCGCCCGGCTGAGCACTATATAATATTTAATACATCTTGAACTAGTTACAAAGAACTACAAGAAAATAGTAGTCACGTCCACTAACTCAAATGCTCACCTCTTTTTTCTGCCCACTCTTCTGCTCCTGTTCCCACTAGAATCATCGGAGGGACAAGCTCTCCTTGGTCTTCCGGATAGGCGATGGCCTTAGCAACTTTACAGGGATTTGACAAGCGTGACACACCCCCAACAGCTCCGAACCTCAAGAGTAATGGAATCAGCTGAATGATGCAGGCCTAATATTTTATGCTGACCACCTTCAAAGAAGATTAATAGGAAAACGAAAATATTAGGTTTGTGAGAAGTTCGAACAGCATCCATGAAATCTTTGCTTTTTATTTTGCCTTCATTACGCCGTGGGTGTTATGTCCATGATGGTACACCTATGGGCTGGTTGCATTTTGTTAGCCTGGCAACAGAGTTTCTCGACGAAAACAACTTCCCTTTTCCTCAACTTTTCATATCAAATATCGGAAATATATTCACCAGATATATCGACAGCCTCCCCTTATCCTTCGAGCAAATCACTAATGCTTTTTGTTCAGAACTCAACTGATTCAAAAAACCTCATGACTGTTACCATTTTCAGAGCATCACTAGTTACAAACTTTCTTTCAAAAAAAAAATGCTGCTTGAGAAAGCAGCGCACATGTTCGCACAAAAGGAAACGATTCAAGAGAACGAATGATGAACAATCTGCAGCCAAGCGGGGCGGGTGGATTTTTTGCAGATCTGTGAAGAAAAACTCTGACGGGCGCCTGAAGGTACCTGAGTAATGGTTTTGATCGTCTGCGTTGGCAATATAAAGGGGTTCATAGGATAAGCGGCAGTTGTGACCATCAAGCGTGCGTCCAGCAATTCATAGCGGATGGGTCGCTTCATGCCAAGCAAGACTGTGGGACGATGTTTGCGTGACTCCAGAGGTTAGTATCCTCTGCAGTGAAGCAGTTCAACCAATTATTGACCGCTCATCGAAGAAGAGAATAGGTTGCTGACGATTTCGAAAACTGAACCTTCCCACTCCGTGCTTTGTAGAATATGACAGCCCATATGTAGCAAGTCCGGTGCTGGTTTAATCGCGAAAGTTCATGTGCGTGCTCCTGCTCACTCATGTCTTGATTTCCGGTGGAAAGCTCTGAAAGGTAATCACCCTTGTCACCGCGTTCACATTGAACACACAAAATTTCTATTGATTGGAAATTTTGTCAAAGTACTTGTTGTCAATCCAATACTTCACCAGAAATGGGGAGGCTGTGAATCGAAAAATTCGGCAACCACTCTATCAATGAAGAGTGGAAAGATTTTCTGTCAAGAAAGCTTTGAAGGTTGGTCGGCAGAATATGGAAGACGTGTGCCACCAACAGCTCGTGTACTTTTTGGGAGGATGGAGTGACTGGCATACAGACCTCCTTTTGGTTTACGGCATGAGGGATAATCGGAACAGCACATTTTTTCGTGTAAGCCGGAACACCAAATTTTCTGGCCAAACCCACGCTCCACTGCTACTGTACTAGTATTAGCCCAAAGTTCTCTCTGACAACCTCGAATTCGCAGGAATCGTGTGTGGTGGAACGTCTCTACAAAAGTTTGTCTTGAGGAAACGTCTCCTTTGCGAAGCAAACGGAAGGAAACATGGTGCTTTGAATAAGTATGGCGCGAGTAGCACAATATCCTTGCCCATTGCACCGATCTGAATGTTCATGACTGCGATCGATGACAATTCGGAGCCATTCGTACCATGCGAGTCACTCCGTGAATAAATTCGGAAAAGAGCATAAGCTCTTATACATTTTTTGTGGAAAACCTAGAACGTTCTACAACTACAGCTAATTACTGGCATATATATATATATATATATATATATATATATATATATATATATATATTATATATATATGTTCGCGTTTGAGTTCAAAAATTTTTTTATTATATAAACGAAACTAAACAAGATCAATTCAAAAGGTATTCTCCATTACTATGGATGACTTGTTGCCTACATTCACGCAAAGAATGGATTGTTCTTCTGAAAAACTCGGCCGGCTGCGACTCAAAGTAGTTGGACACCCTGAGTTGGACTTTTTCGCGGTTTTTGAATTTTCTCTCAGCCAAGGAGTGCTGCATTGACCGGAACAGATGGTCATCGGATTTAGTCAGGTCAGGGCTGTAAGGCGGATGAGGCAGGAATTCCCAACCCCTATTCCTCGATTTTTTTGGACGAGCGTTGTCGAGGAGGAATTTTGTCGACGTCGTTTCGACACCTTGACGACGCAGTGCTTGATCCACGCGGTTCAGTTAATCTTCGTAAGTATCCACCGTAACCGTTTGACCCGGTTTTAGGACTTCAAACGATACTCAACCTTTGCTGTTCCACCAAATACAGAGCATCACCTTTCTGACGTGTATATCCAGTTTCGGAGAGGGTTTTGGAGTATCACCGGCGTCTAACCACTGTCTTTTTCGTGTTGTGTCGTCGAAGCAGATCCATTTTCTGTCTGATGTAATAATAGAGTTGAAAAAACCGCTGATCTTGGAGCGATGAAAAAGAATTTTGGCCATCGCCACTTGTGTTGCCTGGTTTGCGTCGCTCAGCTGGTGCGGTAACCATTTTCCGCACCTGTTCGTCTTGCCAATTGTCAGCAAATGCTCATGGATGGTAGAATTTGAGCAGCCAACATGTGTTCACAGTTCTCGGATGGTTTGGTCTGGATACAATTTAATGACGGTCTTCAACAACTGGTTATCGACGAATTGAGGCCGACTTCCCTGTTCTACGTCCTCGAAGCTTTCATTACCGTTTTTGAAACGCTGATACCATCGTCGACACTGGCTTTCTGACAGGGCTTCCTGACCGTATACTTCAGATATGGCACGATGGGATTTTCCTTGCTTGAAGTTGTACCACATGCAAGCCCGCATTAGTAATTTTTGGGCAAGCACCATTTCAAAATTTTTTTTAGAAAAAACAAAGTAGACATAGCCAAAGTATATCAAAAGATGCGCAATGAGAATCTCCCTTCAATGGACGAAACCGTTTTGAAAAATCTTTCATAGTAGGGGAGAAATCAATGGACGAATTCAACGCGCATATATATATACATATATTTTTCGGCTACGGAGGAATATATATATATATATATATATATATATATATACAGTAGCGCTCAAAAGTCTTCGGTGAAATGGTTCTTCAGCCGTACTTTTCAGTCGTAACTCCTTCCCTACTGGATCTATTCATGCGAAATTTCTATATTTGGAGCGTGGGTGTACTGTGAATATTTACCACTATTAATTTGCAATCTGATCATGTTCCAGATATTTCAAAGGGCATGAACTCAAAATCGACTGGAAATACAGATGATGGCCCTATTAGAATCTCTTTCCTTCTTGTCATGTCTAAGGTGTACGAGTGGTAACGCCGAGCACAACAGATGAGAAAAACGCACATAAACCGCGAATAAGTGCAAACGTCAACAACTTTACTTCTAGCAAAATCTGCTACCGCAACAAACACCTTGCTCTATCTGAGGATATTGCAGCTTCGCACTCAAATAGTGTTGGGTAGGGTGAAATATGCTCTAGTTAAACATATCCAAATTTCGTGTCATTCGGTCTACTAAGAAAAAAGTTATGAGCGGAAAAGCGTCAAAGCATTTCACCGAACACTTTTGAGCGCTACTGTATATATATATATATTCCTCCTTAGCCGAAAAATTTTCAGACTATACTTCTGTAAATGCAGCTGTTCACGCCGGAGAAGGAATAAAAAACTTTCTTGGATGCTCTCATTCTCACTCACCATGAATAGAAAACTGTTCTGATAAGGATATCAAGAGATTCCTTCTCACTTCACTCAAGCTGACAGAATAGAAGGAAAGCATTAGCTTAATCACAAGTACCGGGTGCTGCACTTACTCGAAATTGTTGCATCAAAGTCCTCCCAGTGTTTTTGAAAAGGTATTTGCACCCGCAAAAAAACCATTCAAGCAAGCGTGGGGTCAATAATCGCTACCCACCTTCGCCTCCAACTCACCCATCCGTTTGTGGGACCATACTGACATCTTTCTTGAAGCTGCTCAAAAACGCGAAGGAACATGTAACGCCTCCTAGTAGCGTAATCTAATGAACTAGGCGTTACTAAAGAAAAACTAACCGAAGGCCGTCCGATGACATAAACCCGGCCTCACATTCAATAGTACCGCTCATCGTAGGATTCGACCCGTAGCCGCAGTTGAATAATGGATTGTCCTCCAAAATCTGTGAGAGCAAAAAAGTATCAGTGTGAAGCAGTAGACAAACAAAGCAGTTTGATGACGAAATTATTCGAAGAATAAGAATAAATTCTCAACATAGGAGGAAACACAGTTTAGATTTTCAAAATGCTCAAAAATTTATTGTTGATTTTCAAAATGCTCAAAAATTTATTGTTATCTCGGTTGACCGTATCTATTCCGCTCTTCTATGAGCTGGGTCTTTTCGGTAGATTCTGGGTGTTTGCTTCAAACTGAATGGGATTTCTTGAAAAAGGTAGATCTAGAATTAGAAGTTTGAACAACCGAAATAACGCTGCAGTTCATACGAGCTGGTGTCGAAGCGCTTCCAGAGTTCCGTTCGATTTGCGCTCAAAGGCTGCTAGAGCGCAACAAATGTGGCTAAAATTGGTAGCAGTATTCGTCTAGGCGTAGAACGATTAGTCGTGCGTTGTCCTTTGCTACGATATCTTTCGTTCTGTTGATCTCGATATTTTGCGACCAAGTGTCGAGTGCACAGCAAATATGAGCTGTCGATGAACGTTTCAATGCAACGTCGAGCGATTCGAAGGCTGCACGCCAGTCTTTAAAGAAGGTGAGATCATCGACGGCGCATGTGTGGACAGCTCCTCCATGTCATTTATTATATCTCTGTAGAGGCATAGTTAATTCACGATACTTGGAGATCCTGTTTTTTTGTAAAGGAGCAGTTCAATTCACGGTGTTTGAAGACCTTGTTTCTCCGGGAAGGCATAGCTTACGATAAAAATGGTATATGAGAAGCTCATTCTATTCGTGTGGACTCTAAGTCGCCGAGGCGTATGTCAAAGCAGGAGAGACGCAATGCCAAAATGGACAATTTGGAGCGAAAGGTTTTTCGTCTTCTTCGCTATTCCCTCGATGTTTTCAAATGCTCTCCGCACAACGCATTTCTTTTCGCTCAGATCCGGAGCGTTCATCACATTGAGTTCTTGACCTCGATTATCTTACCTAGGGCATTAGGGAGATCATCTCTCTATACGCAAAGGGAGCATCAGGTACCAACACCATTCCAGTACCACTATCATGAACGTCGTCTTCGCTTGATTGAGTCTTGTATCGATCTTCTACGAGCGCTGTTTAACTCAGCCGACACTTGTTCAACCTACTTGCTATGCGGTGTTATAGGCAAGCGCAAGCAACAAAGTAAAAAAATCCCCACAACAGATTGCTGAGATAAGATGGACAAAAAAATAAGTAGCAAAATATTAAGCTCACGCGAAATTGTCCACACAGAAGATGGGTCATCGAAAGGGACGCGATAAAGAATAAAAATCACAACAAAATCTGCAGCGAGCGAAGAGGAAAAACACGATCATCTCAAAAAGTCATCCAGCATCATAAGTCATCTAATGCGAACTATTGACTGGCGATGTCGTAGTCTGGTAGCGAGGACGGAACTTAGTATGAATGCGCCCGATCACCTACAGGCCACATGGAGAAAGGAAATCGTCAAAAGGAGGGTTGTACAATGTGGCTAAGGTGAGCACTCAACCGACAGCCAAGTTACACATGAAACGGCTGATGTTTGTATAATTAGCTTGATGCGATGACCGCAGGCTCATCACATGGGAATGGCTTCCTAATTTAGAAAACAAGCATTGCGTAACCATACCGATATAGTCGAAACCACATCGTTTTCGCCAGCACGAAGAGCATCTGCGCAAGCGGTGCTGAGGAGACGTTCATACCGGAAACCCACACCTGAAATACGTCTCCTATGCCACGTCACAAATGCAGAAATGAGGCGACAAACGTGAGGTGGTCTCGATATAATAGCAACAAGGACTCACCGCCATGAGCAGCTATCATTCTCTTAGTGCATGCAATTGTCGACAGATGCCACAAGAGAGAGGAGAGCAGAATTGCGTAAAGCCTGCAACGTTCAGAAAGCATGACGTTAAGAAATAAAGCGCATTATACATTAAAGATAATGTTATCCCAATCTCTGATGGTCATCTTTCACGGTTTTATGAGAATTAGTGGAAGACAAGTATCTTCAATCCAAGGCATATGAGAACCAGTCGTCTAAGGTACGATAACATGAAATTTTCCTGGCTAGCCAGTATCTTATTCGGGTGTGGTGCGATTCACGCACCAATATAATGAGGTTATCGGACGAGACGCGCTAAAACATCATGCCTACCATCGTAACGGAAGAACTAAGAACTTATAAGTAGAATAAGTAAAGAAATGACCAACTATGCACGTTTACAGAAGGATTGCATTTACTAGGATCAGAAAATTTGAAGGTATTCTCATTTTGAACGTTTGACAAGCAATTTGTTGACCTATGAGGTGAATTCTCAATCTCGAAGAGGCTTTTTGCCATAGTGAAAAGATTTGTGAATGGTGAATCCGTGGACTACCGCAAGTTTATTTGGTCCATCCCAACAGAAAGGTACTGAAACGTTGCTGCGTGCGCGAAGAGCTCTGATGGGGTCACGCGTGAATCGCGCGCCCCCCATCTTATTCGTGCACCACTCTCAACAAATACAGCATCCTATTTAATGCATTTCAGATAGTATGTCCGTTGGTGTGTCGATGAATTTGACTGCGTGTACGTATGTATGCGTATGTATGTAGATGCGTAAGTTTGACCGAAAATTCCTTGAAAAAGGTGGAACGGGCAGGGTAGAAATACTGATTGTGGGGGAGACGAATTGGTAATTATCCGTAAAAGCTTTGCAAGAGTACACGTTCGACGTTTCTAGCCAGGACGCAATCGTTCTATTTTTTGCGTAATGAATTTTGTCGTGAAGTTGAAAAAATTTCAATAATTTTCTTCCTGATAAAACGAAGGGTGCGTGCTTCTACTGATTGTGAGTTAGAAACTTTCAACAATTTTTAGGCCCCCACTCTTTCTGTTGCGATCGGGAAAAAGCGACATTTCGACACAGCGCCATCATACGACACGTGCGGCAATGAAGCTTTTGCATGACGATACGCCCTAACGACAACTTCGAAAGACCTGATCTTCGCCTTCTTTTCGGTGATTCACCCAAGATTACGATCGACGTCCAACGGACCATTCCAGTAGCTCTATCGTTGGAAATGCTGGCTTTTTCAAAGTCCGTGGTATTTACGCTGCCTGCACAACGCTGCTAACCGAGCTAGAACTTATCAGCTATCAGCATAGCTAGAACATATTGAGAATAATGACACTGAAAAATCGGAGCTTCTGCAGAGAATAAGCTTTGTTCACACGATTTTGGATTTCCACTCATCTGTGATACCAGACAACCTTTACAGAAGCGATGTAATTGTTCAATATTGGAACCGTAATTCGTGATGGTCATTGAACGTCTTTTGGTTCATCATTTAGGTTATTCCACAAGTTTCACAAAGCGGTTTGAAGTATTAAGAACGAGCTGCCCTTCTTCACCTAAAAGATATTAAGATTATAGAAACTGTAAGGGATTTCACTCGATTGACAAGATGGGAATGCAATTGTGAATTCCTTTTAGAATCCAGAAATAGCCAAAATCTTGCAAAGATGCAAAGAGATCATCAGCGAAGGAAAGAAAAAGATACACAAGGAAGTTGGAAGTGCGAAATTCGGTGAGAAGACACCTCTTATTTGAACCGCAGATAACTAAGGGAGCGCCATAAGTGTGGAAACAGTTTTACGGAAGTCCTCAATTTCCTTGTTTAGAGGGTTTTTTAAACTCCGGACCTTCTCTCATGTTCATAAAATATCCCTTTTCGAAAAATAGTGAAGTCTCGCAGTCATCTAGCAACCGCTCCGTCTTTGCGCGCAGAGATTGAGATCGTTTCCGGGATCCGTTTAGACATCTATCGCATGATAGTCTCTTGTATCGTGATGCTCTACCTTCCACCTTCCAGTTGAGGTCAACGATCAGCACAAAGAAGGCCACCGTGCCTCGATTGTGACCCCTTTTCGGAATACAATTACTTGGATATGATTACGTTGCGAAGCTTGCAGGAAAACGAGGAAAATGAATGGCGAGTTGAATGAAGGTTCTACCTCGATGAGAAAAGTTTTCCACGAGTAAATACAATGGTATAGAGATAGGATTTAAAAGCAACTAGAGCTTCCTGACGAGAAGTTCGGGAGTAAGCACAAGTTGAGTGCTCTACCTTCCACCTTCCAGTTGAGGTCAACGATCAGCCCAAAGACGGTCACCGTGCCTCAATTGCGACCCCTTTTCGAAATACAATTACTTGGATATGATTACGTTGCGAAGCCTGCAGGAAAACGAGGGAAATGATTGTCGAGTTGAATGAAGGTTCTACCTCGATGAGAAACGTTTTCCACGAGTAAATACAAGTGTAGGTTTTAAAAGCTTCTAAAGCTTCTAAAGTCGAGATGAAGTTCGGGAGTAAGCACAAGTTGAGTGCTCTACCTTCCACGACACGCGCTTCGATACACTTTTCCCTGATAAAAAGGTGTACAGCGTGGAAGAAATGTACTACAAGTGGAGAGGAAGTTGAGAAGGGTTAGATCGTTTTTCTTGGCAATTTTCTTCTTCTGTGATAGTTTGAGCTGGAATATTCGTCTTTAGAGCGATATTGGTTACTTTTTATGGAGAAAAGTATTAGATTTGATAAGGAACTTTCATAAAGGACAATTCTGAGGCACTGCTCCGGGTCAAAGATTATCCCTGTGAACCGACTTGGAAACACTCGCGTTCTTGCTCACGAATCGAAAAGGATCAAGAGCGGGTTGAGATCTTCGCAATTTCATCCATAATTTCAAATGGTCTACGAATTTTCCAGTCCTCAGCCCAGTGGGTAGTGTACACTGGAGAGGGAAGCCTGCTCTTTACAATACACCACTGCTGCTGCTTTTGAGGAATCGTTGGAAAAAACCAGGGGCGGAGCTTTTAAAAACTTTGAGTGCCGCCGTCGATGAGTAGCCGAAGCGTCTTTGAGCTATAATAAGTACAGGGGACGGTCATATCAGATGACCGTGCGTTCATTTTGTTGATGCGATGCATAAATAAATAGGTCACATAAATTCACCTTGTACCAATAAATGCTGCAGTTTCTGCTGAGCAATATTTTGCTACCATATTTATGGCACACCCTGCATTTTACTCTTCCCTAGGTTCGATGAAACTCAACAGTAAGGAGCCCGTCGTCATGATATCCACGCATGAAGATGTCCACATTCGCGCCGAACAAAATTATCTAAGTATTTTGCTCATAGAATTTCGGTTTTGTTTTTAGTTTTCGTTTTGATCAGAGAGTTGAACCGATTTCTTCCGATTTTACGGATACTTCGACCAAAAATATGTTGAATCTATTTATCATGCAAAAAAAAATAGAACCAATCATACTGGAATTTTCCCGTCAAAAAACCTACTTTCTATAGAGACCTCATTTTAGTGTCATTATTCCCCTTAGTTGATAAGTTCCAAACGGTTAGTAACGATGTGTCAGCATAATCACCAAGAAGTTTGGCTATGCACGCTAACGCGTGCAGTATATGTCGACGGCCACTTATCCACGATGGAGTCATTCAGCGGAATTTTGGATGATCAGAAGAAGATAGTTCTCTCTAGATTCGAACGCTGAACTGCTGAGAGCATCACGCTCGATATATTTGAGCAGTTATTAGTGGTTGATCATAGTTCCGTCCACCTAATCACTATAAACTTGACCACCCTTCTTTTGACTGCACCTAACCATTTTTCCGCATTCCAGGAAGTTTTTGAAGGGATGAGTTTTTGATCCTAGCCCCGTTTTCCTGCGCCAGCTTTTGATGTAAGCCCCGCCCACTTTGGTGCCAACCTCGCCCACTTCGAGAATTCGACCAAATTTGTTCCATTACCTCTAATTACTTTTTTCCCGCATTCTAGAACATTTCCGAACGAAGTCACACTCAATTTTAAAAAGTAGCTTTCACCTCAACTTGCACGCCCTGCCCCTCGTGGGCGGGGCTCTGCTGGGCTTACGCATGCCCAGCACACATAAGGCCTTGCCCACTCTTTTTACTTTTTTCCTGGCCTCGACGCCTTCGTTGAATCGTGTTATGAACTCTGTGGAAAGTACCGCCCACTGCGCGAACGCTCCGCCCACCGCCGGTAAGTTTCCCTTATTTTAGTTGTTGAACCAACCTCACCTTTGCACATTTTTTTCCCGGCGTCTGGACTGTTATGAGAGCGAATCAGAAGAATTTGCCCATGGCCCCGCCCAGATCCGGCGCATGCCCCACCCCTTGTGGGCGAAGCTCCGCTGAGCTCACGTGTGCTCTGTTGCTCTTGCCCCATACTCAACCCATTCCTAACTTGACCCGACCTCTCCAGGTGTTCCTTCAGTTAGTATCGAATTTCGTGACAGACAGACAGACAGACAGACAGACGCGAGCGCTTTTTACATACTATAATGATATTGGGAGTTTTACTCCAGTAACGATGCATATTGCAAGAAACCCTACTTGAGCAATTAATGAATAGCAAATAGAGTGAGTTTGATTAATCACAAGTTTTTGAGTTTCGGCGCCGATAATTTTCGGACACTCTAGCATATCCTACTTACTATAAGCGCTTCGTCTGTCGTTTTGTCTGTCTGTCTGTATGTCTGCCACGAAATCCCTTAGCTCCTCTAGACCTGCCTGGAGAGACCGGATCAAGCGTGGGATGGGTGGATCATGTCTCGAGAAGTATAAAGCACACATCAGCTTGGCGGAGCCCCGAACACAGTGGGCGTGGCGTGCATCGAAATGAGCAGTACTGAGGACCAAGATTTCAAATTCATTCACAAGGAGGCTTCAAAACTGGGTGTAAAGGTGGCTAGAGGTGTACACTGGTAAGTTAGACCGAACTGGGGAAACCCGCCCCCGACGGGTGGGGCGTTCCCCAAAAATGTAATGTTTTATGAAAACATTTTGGAAAAACAATAACTCCTGTTCCCATGGACCTAGAATGTTCTGAGTTGGAAGGAGTATAGGCGGCAGGATGAGAACACTTATGGTGGGTGGCAGGACCAGACTCCGCCCACAGGGGGCGGGGTTTGATCGGAAACTAATAGATCTGATAAAGGTCTATAATAAAAATCAGCTCATGTGGCTCCGTCCCTCATGGCTAGAGCCCCTAGCGCACGCGATAGCGTGCATAGCCGCCTGGTAAAGACATACAAGAGGATTAAGTACAGTTTGCGAAAGTGGATGTAAAATTTACAAAATCTGTTACAAAAGTCGAAATGAAAGGTTTACGAATAGCGTCTAGCGTTTCGTAAGAGTGGTTGTTGCATGTACTTATTTGCTGCTATCTAGAAATGCATTTTTAGCAATTTCGAGTGGTCTTTTCCATTCGTTTGAGGCTTCATCCCTCCAATCCAGTTACCTACAGTATTCTTCTCTCGATGCGCCTTTCGCAGACGTAATAAACTTAAACCTAGACTTCAATGAAGTTATCTCTACGGACCCACGGGTTGAATGGTAGCAATCCTACCTAAAAAACGGTTCACCTTTTATGCCACCAGTGGAAAATAAGGAAAAACATTACGAAACAAATAATGAGAAAAGGAAAATAACTTAAAGAAATAAACCGATCAGCCAAAGAGCACCAATACGGCGATCAAAAGAAGTCCGGTGAAATTTTAACAACAAAGAAGCAGTCATTAATAAGAGTTCTGCCATATTCTTGCGTTTTCAGTATATGTACATTCTCTTGCACGATTGTTTACTATGGCAGCAGTGGTTGGCATGAAAGAGCAAAATGAGGACAAGAAACAGCAACAAAAAATTAATTCAAAGGCACAGCGCACGATAACTTTGGGTCATCCTGATTATGACAAAAAATGGAAGATAAGATGGAAAATAGTGCGATGAAGGCGAGGGAACTGCGTGAATCGGTGTTTCCAGCGTGAAAAAGGCTTCAAAAATGGAGGCTGGACGAGAATGAGACCAGAAGAATGAAGAAGAATGGGGCGTTTGCACGAGTTATACAATGTGGGTCATTGCGTACGTGTGGGCCCTGGTGCGAATAGCTAAATAGCTCATCTTTTTCAGGCTCTTGGGGTCGGAAATTAAAAAAGGGATCACGGCAGCAAAAAGAACAACAGAGGAAAAAAGAAAGGGAGAAAAACATCGCCTCATCACTCGGCGATCAGCTGATTGTGTGTGGGTCTTAGAACGAATAATTGCAGTCTGTATTGCCTCAACACTCGTCTAACACGACATTGATCGAGGGGCGGGAAGGCCGCGCGAACCGGGGACAGGGCTTCCACTATGCCTCAATGTCGAAATTTCGGGCGCGAGAGGGCCCTTTCTTTTACCGTTGGGGGCCACTGAGTATTCCTAGAGGAAGAACTCAGTAACCGTATTTATCGGGAACCGTGCCTTTAATAGAACCCACTTCAACATGGACGACTGTCCAATAGCTAAATGTAATCGATAGCAAAGGGAAAAGCAGAATACTTCAAGCAAAATGCTACTACAACGGAAAAAAGAGAATCTGACAAACACTTCTTTCTAAAACAACATCCATGGCAAACATACCATGTGTGCATAGCGACGTGAGCACTTAACTCAGCAACACATGTATTGCAAAAAACAAAATCTTCACCGAAGAACACTATAATGGGCAACACCCGAAGACCATAGTTGTCCCCCACTAGAAATACCTCAAAATATTCGAAGCTCCACAAGACATCCACCTCCTACGCTCTAAGCGATTCCGCCGTAAAATAAAATGCACTGGACAGAATGCTGTCACAGACTATGCATTTCCTTCTACGACACATCGTGTTTCAGAGTGGGCTCCCAGAGCGGAATATTTTTTTAAAGATATTGTTGTTGCTGGTTGTTACATGTGGTTTTGGTTTAAAGCTCTCATTTATCTATGGTCAAGTAGGCGCGCAGCTGAAAATCCTTTCCTCCACATTCTTGCTCTTTGTTATCATTATCTTTCCGCCTATTAGCATATGTGCTACGTGAAGATTTTTGATTTCTATTAAGTGTGCTGTGATTTTAGGAAGGTTCACCTCATGATCGAAGAGTCAGTCGATCAGGAGATAGGCGACTCTCCTTTGAAGCAGATCATCACCAAGTACTTCCTATCATGCACCGCTGCTCTTGTCGCTGAAACGGTGACATATCCACTTGACATAACTAAAACACGGCTTCAAATAGCTCGAAACAGGCACACTAAAGGAGGTGGTTTTTCTAAATTAAATTTTTTCAGAATTCTTGGTAGTTCCTCGGACCTCATTAAACTCTATTGCTTAGGTATGTTTCGAGTCACTTATGATATTGTTCGAAGGGAAGGAGCTTTGAGCCTCTGGACTGGAGTTGGACCAGCTATAACTCGTCACTACATCTATACTGGAATACGCATAGGAGCATATGAGTCTCTCAGGGGTATGGTTTTTGAGAAAAAAGTAGGTCTTCCTTGGAGATATTGCGCACGTACGGTTTCAATACTTGTGCAATTGCTTTAGAAAGAGAAAACATTCCCGGTATGGAAATCCATGCTTTGTGGTGCGATATCTGGTCTCGTAGCTCAGTTCGCTGCTAGCCCTACCGATTTAGTAAAGGTAACAATACATGGATTTCATGTCGTTAACTCTGAGGTTTATCCTCCTATGAACAATTTGTATAGTTGTTTGGCGTTTGTCGAGATTGACCATCCGCGTTCTAGTGCTCAATTTATAAGAATTCTATTCAATTGGCTTACTGTATATCTGATTCGTTTTTCATGCTTCGTCCTCATTGAGAACAGGTGAAAAAGATTTATTTTTCTCTTTGCTGCCATCATAAAGGTCAGTGGAGTACCGAAATCGATAGTGCAGTAGAAATGAGATCGTCTTGAGTCCCAGCACCTTTTCCATGGCTCACGTTTTCACTTCATTTCAAGATCGTGGTTTGGCTAAGATATTGTCTTTCGAAAAGTATGACAACACATGTGCGAATATCAGGCGCCTTGACCTGACTGCAGGCGTGCTAGGATATGTTAGCTCAATAAATTTGTCAAGGTGCGTATAGCTCCTGTAAGCAGAGATGGTTTGGTGACCTCGATACGAGTGTGAACTACACGCCCATTGAAGCCCGTTCCCTTTACACGCTTCTTCAGCAACATAGAAAAGATGCACTTTTTGTTTGAATGAGTTTCTCCAACTCCAACTGTCGTACTCTTCACCCACTAAGGAAGGGCTCTTTTGAATCATGTGTGTTCCTGCAAGGCCGTCTGTCATCGGATCTTGCAGTCAACAAGGCTCATTGAAGCATCAGACACTTTCACAAGGGAATCTAGTTGACGTCGTCTTCACCACTTAATGGTTGGTGAATTCGCGGACCTGACAATATGTAAGGCTTAGGTAATCACCATGCTAGAGCAACCAATATCTTCAAGCGTCACCTAGAGCATTCAAAATCGAACAGGGAATACCTATCTCAGCGATTATTACTTAGTGGGCATTGCAAATACATGTGAAATAGTGAGGCATGGATTTAGAGGGCTGCAGCTGATTGGTGGCTAAGCATCCCGGCCTTCTTGTAGAACTCGATTACAACTTGCATCATGTGTTTAGAGATTGAGTTTTGCGCCCTCTTTTGGTCTTCTGCAGAAGGTTGATTTTATTGCAGGTACAAATGCAAATGGAGGGCCTCCGTAGACTTCAACAACTTCCTTTGCGGTACAACGGAGCATGGCATTGTTTTGTTTCCCTTTATAGAACTCAAGGTTGAACCTTTTTTTCATTATCATGCATAATTTCAGTGGGTAAAATATTTTCCAGGCTTTTTTGGTCTATGGTTGGGATGGATACCAAACTGTCAGCGCGCGGCTCTCCTGAACATGGCCGACATTGCAACTTACGATTACGTCAAACACAAACTGCTAGGAGATTTTGAACTATCGGTAGATTTCTTTTTAATTAGAGATTTTCGCTTCATGGGTAATGAGATATAGGATAATTGGTTAACCCATGCCGTGGCCAGTGCATGCGCAGGTCTGTCTGCTGCTGTGGTTTCCCTTCCATCTGATGTGGTGAAGACAAGAATGATGGATCAAATAAGGCATGAGCTGGATGCGAAAATGTATGTTTTTGGCTTTTTAACTGAATACATTCTATTTGTATCGATTTCAATGAAGTGAATGCAGGGCTCAAATGAAAAACACCCATGTTCAACTTTACAATGGATGCATAGATTGTTTCGTGAAGATAGTGCGGGATGAAGGATTTTTTTCGTTGTACAGGGGATTTTTGCCCACCTATATAAGGATGGCCCCTTGGTCGCTCACTTTTTGGGTGTCTTATGAAGAAATTCGCAAGTTTGTTGGAGCTCCTAGTTTTTAGAGTCACTGTTTACGATAAGGTTAACATTTTTTAATTTTCACAATGATTGTTTTGATCTTCCTAGTCATTGTTATTGCCTAATTGTCTTCTACCTGGTATTCTTGTTGCTATGTCAAAGGAGCGGACAGTTCCCTCCGAATATAGTCTTTCGTTTGATTAGAATTTGTCGACATAATTGACCTCTCCGCATAGTTAGTTCTGGTTGTCTGCTCTAGAGATGATGTCCACTCGAAAAGGACAAAAAGCCAGCATTGGTGTATAGTATATGAAAACAAAGGCAAAACGAATTTTTGGAGAAAAAAATTACCTCATGAAGTCGGATGTTAGACGTAGGTTATACAAGTTGGAAATTACTACCCAGTTACACTGCGTCGGCGTCTTGATAACTGCGCCTCCTTTCTCTCAACAGTGATATCGCCACGATTTACTGGCTGAGGCCCTGTGTTACGCAGCACGTTGGGCCTCGTGGTGCCCATCTGCTATGTAACACAGCTGCAGCAAGAAAACATTTCATGAGATTTTGGAAGTAAAACGTTCAGGATGCATTTTCGAACGCTTTTTCTGCAGCCTTCCGCATTTACCTCCTCGGTTCGTTAACGTAGTTTACATTACCTCACAGAGCTGTATAACATACATTTGGCCTTTTCGATGTGTTGATTATTTCCTGTCAATATGCATTGCCATGATTTGTGGAATCGAATTACATTCAAGTTTTCCTCTTCATTTTTTTATATCTTGACTCTTTGATATGTGTCTAGTCATTATTTATACTAGAATGATTCTTCTTGTCATTATTTATCCCAGAGTTATTCTTCAAATCATATCGTGCAATTTCACCCTGTATAAGTAGGCTGCTTTGTGTTAGGGCCCGCTGTTGCTTGAAGTTTATCAATGTGATAGCTGTGCATGATTTGCAGGCCATTACAAAGTTAATCGGATCGTAACTGTAGGAAAATATTTTAGCGGTAGTACGGTAATCGCAAAGATTAACCTTATTAGTTTGCACAGATTGTACGTTTAGCATTGTTAGTGTACTAAGAACTAATTGGAGATTCAGTAAACCCTTCAATCTTTTGTTTGGTTTGTATGCAATGACGGTTTGCGAGTCCACGGTACTTGTACCAAAATATTTGAATATGTCAAGGAAACGATTGCTGAGTAAAATCTGAGACCTGTAGATGTGAAGCAAAAGGTCGCGTTAATCTAGCTCTATGCATTGTGCAACGTAATTAGAATCTATCTTACGGTAGTTGTGTGTTTATATTGTTCATGAGTTTGTGAGCTGGTACTGTGGATAACAAGAAATGGCACTGAAAAGACGATATGTAATGGAGTAGAATCTTAAAGCCATGCAATTTTTACGCAATTAATCAGTGCTAACTCAGCTTGCTGCCGAGGTAATTGAACTTAATAATGAGGAATGGTTTTGCATTAGTGGTCTAAAAACGTGGAAGGAAACAGAGATAAAAAAGTAGGTTCGCCAGAGTAGTAGTTTAAAGAGAATTTTTGCAGTTCTAGCAAGATTGCAGGATTTCTGGAGAGACCAAGGTAGAAGTTTCAACGTAGGCCCGAGATATGTGCATATAATTGGGTCTTTTTTCCTGAGAATTTTATATATGCTCATCCTTTCTTCATGAAAATTGAAACTGAAGTCTTTTTGTTCTGTGATGCCTTATGTGCTCTACTTTTTAGATGAACCATGAGTTCTCATGGAGAACTTCGAATTGATAGTCTGGTCTATTGTAATACTGATTTTTCCTACGTGATTATTACACTTAAAAACCTTTCCCTCTGTACAGTAAACATTTATTCATGAAGACATCAGGCCGAAGTGCTACGATGTTGCTTGGATGTCGTTCGTGCCATTTCTGTGGGGTTCGTCATGCATCAACCTCGCAGTTCTACGATACTGTAATAGTTGGCGGTGGAATGGTTGGAAATGCAATGGCGTGTGCATTAGGTTTGTCTTTTTCGATCTTTCCTCTCTTTACATAAACAGCCAAAAACAAAATGCCCTCAAAGAGATTATTCTTTGTGATTACCTATCTTCTAATCGAGACCTTTAGGTGCATCATTAAAGGTGAGGTGGATGTCTAGGAATCGTTTAACCGTTCACGAGAGATCCGGGGTGTCATCTGACCAAGTACACACAACGAGCAAGGCCGAGGCTTGTGCAGTGGAGAAGGAGTGGAGGCTAAGGCGGGAATAAAGCCAAAAACCACTCGTAAAAATGGAGAAAAACATCTATACTATCACTTGTATCACCTGTCGTCTCGTTAATCATAGATTTCCTCGAGCGGGCGCCAACAACGTCTCCGTTCGTCCCTGCCGTGCGACAGAGCGGTCCAGTGGAGGATGCTCATTCAAAGGACACGGAGCGAAGCCTTCCTTCCCTTCAGATTCTCGTGAAGACCTGTGACCGGTCATCACTATATCGCATAACGTGTCCGGTACACTCATCCTCGATTTTTTGGCGTAGGCATCGGCATCACTGATCTTCGCTCGTTGACAGAGCTCGGAACTGCGTATTGTCTTCTGCGCATGCGCGTATGGTGGCATCCAAGAATAGACATTTACGAAGGAAGGCCAGCAGTGTCGAAAAGGTGAGCGTAAAGCCGGATGTTTGTTGCCTTCTTCATAACTCTTCCGATATACTTGAATGCTGCTCATGCAGCGCATGGTGATAGCGGATATCGATTATCCGAGTCTTCTCACCAGGGAAGGATCCCAACTCGAAGTGGCCATTTGAAATAAGACCTATACTGCTAGACGTGTTTTCGGACGCTGAGTTCAAATCCGCTTTCCAAATCTGCCAAGCGATTCTCTGAAGGGAGTTATGAGGGTGGTTTTAGGTGGCATTACATGAGAAAACTTAAATTACATGGAAGCAGCTCACTCATCAAAGGCGGCTTGGTGTAGTGGTAAGCGTGAAGCTTCATGGGCGAGAGGCTAGGGTTCGGGTTTTGTGGGGGGCCGACTTTTCGCATTGTATAGAATTTTTCCTTCCAGGTCTAGGAAGTACTCTCATGGTGACCTTTTAATGCTTTGCTGATACCTTCTCCTACCTACCTACCTGTTACCCAGTGGGAAGTTGCGCAATATTTGGAGGTCCGGACGAGTAAAACGCATATGATGAGCAATGATGTTGCTAGAGTGGGTGTTGATGCTAGATTAGGTGCGATGGTGCGTAGCAGACCCGGACTCACCTACACCGGCATTGTTGATAGTGAACTCGTGGACATCATTCAAAGACAGAAAGCTATCCAGTGCGCCTCACCTCCACAAAAGCAGGTGAAGGGAATGACACCCCGCACGAGGCTACCACGAGGCTAATATAGCCGATAGAAGCTCATTTCTTATTTCCTTCCAGAAATATGGTTAAACGCACCACCTTATATGTATTAGCTCATAATCTCAACTTTTACGTGTACACACGAGACCCACTCTTTGCTTACTATCGCCTGTCTATTTTCAGTTTTGGGCGGTGAGATTTGAAAATTTTCTCCTTTATTCATGGTATGCCGCCGGCTACTTGAGCACTCACCCGGTGATTTTGGGACGCCTACTCAATTCTGTTTTCCTTCTGATTTGTGGTCAGTGAGTGGAAAGCAATGAGCTGTGACGAGTTATTTTTCATCCGTTCCCCCCATTGTGAAAAGATTCTTTGTTTCAAGCATTTCGTGCTAGAGTATCACATTTGTTCAGAAAGTGGCAAAAGTTACCCTACTGTGAATCCTGCTGTGGATACAGAGCGCATGAGCATGCGAGTAAAACTGAAGTATTACTTTAAGTGAATAAATATCGGCAAAAGCCTTAAAAGGTCATAAAACATGATGAAATCACTATGAGAGTATTTCCTAGTCCTGGATGGAAAAATTCTGTATAATGCAAAAACTCGGTCCCCCACAAAACCCGAACCCCAGCCTCTCGCCCATGAAGCATGACGCTTACCACTACACCAATCCGCCGTTGATGAGAGAGCTGCTTCCAAGTAATTTGAGTTTTCTCATGTAATGTCACCTAAAACCACCCTCATAACTCCGTTCAGAGAATCGCTTGGCAGATTTGGAAAGCGGATTTGAATTCAGCGCCCAAAAACACGTCTAACAGTATAGGTCTTATTTAAAATGGCCACTTCGAGTTGGGATCCTTCCCTGGTCAGTCCAAATGACGCATGATGTTCTCCAGAGCGGCATTGAAAAGTTTGGGCGAGATGGTATCGCCCTGCCACACCACTCTCCTCACGTTGCCAATGACTTCTTCATAGAATGGCGAAATCGTGACGTTAAGTTGTCGTAAAGTGTAAGAAATCCCTAGATATTGGGCGGGAACATCCTAGTTGCCCAGGTGTCTCAACATTATCAAAGTCCATCTTCAAATCGATGATCATCAGGCATAACGGCATCCTGTACTATCCGGAAACTTCAATGAATTGCTTGTATCGAACCCTCCTTGAAACCTCGCTCGCTCGCATAGCTGTTCTTCATCTAATATCATGCCTGTCCTGAGCATGACCGTGTGAAAAGTTTAGATTACAGGCAGTAGGCAGTTTGAGTGGTAGTTGCAGTACATTGAGATCTCCCTTCTTATAGAGCGACACAGTCTTGCTAGTTTTCCACGACATGAGTTCTTGCATTCCGGCAGTCGCGTAAACGCCTGCCCGTAGTTCTGACGACAAGTGGTCGAAAACCCTTCAGGTGCTCTGGTCTGATCCTACCGGGACTGAGCACCGTACAACTTTTCATCGATGCGATGGCATGTCAAATTCCAGAAGGGAGACTGCGAGAGCAGAAGCGATATATCCCCTTGCCTAAGATGGTAGGTAGGCAGGTAGACGTGGCTGTCGAAGAGATTCAAGTGAAAGTCGAAGATGATCTTCTTCGTTGCCCTTCTTGATGCAGTAACCGTTCCGTCAGGACAACAAAGAGAAGTTATCGTGGCCTTGTAATTGGCGAAGATCCGTCGGCTTTGCCAATGCTCTTTCTGATCTTGGCGGCTTCGTCGATATCTACTGCTCTTCTCTCTTTCAGATCTTTATCGCTTCGCAAGTTCGGGCGTTTGTTGATGATCAGCTCAAGGGTCTTCAGTTCTTGGGAGAAAAATATAGGTGACTAAGCGTTAGTCTTTTATCTCACAGTGAAACTGTCTTAGATACGCATTAGTGAATAACAAAAGGTTCCTTTACCGTGTTTCGATCATTCTTACGCGTAGCCTCTTTACCCTGCTGAACGCTTATGCTTATGATGTACTGTCATAGCTAGACACGTAGAAAAGTTCTCTATGTTAGGCCAGGCCATCGTCGAGAAAAAAAAGCTTCTGGAATTCTCCGTTCGTTTGCGTCGAGAAACCACTAGCCTTGTGTTTTCCAGGTCTGAATCCACAGTTTTCTTCGAGGCGGATTCTTTTACTGGAGAAGGGGAAGAACACTTCATTACCGAAATCACCGCCAGAGCAGTACAGTAACCGCGTCTCAGCAGTTGGACCAGCAGCCGTACATTTATTCAAAAGTAAGTAGTGTTGTACGATTATTTTAGCTGAGCTTTTCTCTAGTTTTCTCCTCTTGATGCTCCAGTTATTGACCGAATGTAATTCAACCTCAACTTTTCTACTGGCCTTGATAAGTACCTCTTGATTTCTTCTATGTCCTTATTTGCAGCTTTCAGACATTGGCTCCTTGTCAAAAAATAGAACAGATTAGCAAGCTATCCTGTTGTCGAACTTGGCGAAGATGCTAGTATAAAAGCAGTTGAAGAATGTACCATAACTTCGTCTATTTTTGACCAACTCTACATCCGTTCAGGAAAACTTCAAAATTGCAACCTGTTAGTTACGAGAGTGTGCGTGGTGTGTTTCTAGAGCACCGCTATTCATGAAAATCACTTTTGATGAAGCTGCTCTTGCTTGACCGAAATTATCCAGGATCAGTATAGCTGTGGATCTTTGAGTCAGTAGAAATAAAATATGGCAAACCTAGCTGGAATAGCAAACATTCTGCCCGAGCGCTTTCATAAAAACTCTTCTTATTTTAAATCTCTCATCGACAAGCCTTTTCGGGTGCTGCTTAAATATTACATCGATCTAGAAAGACAAAGAGGTTAAAATTTTTTGAAATGGGTGATGCCTACTCTGTTTTCAGCGGAAATGGTACACAACGTGCATTTTGTCTTTCATCTCTTCTTTTTGTAAAAATCTCCTCGTAGATATCGGAGTTTGGGACCGACTGCAAGCTCACAGAGTGAAGAGAGTGAATCAACTACGAGTGAGTAACGTTGTTAGTTCTTTCCTTTGAATGACTTTCCTAGATAAAGACTTTTATTCAGGTTCTTGATAACTGCTCCACAGCAGAGCTAGAATTGGACCAACCTGTGAAGGAACAAGGTATCATATGCAAGTAATTTTAATGTCGAGTATGCAGAATAGAAGTTGTTTCAGAGGTTGCCTATATCATTGAAAATAATGCTATCGTTGGCGCCTTGTACGATAAAATCAGTAGCAGTTGTCCCACAGTCGAAATCAAATCCGAAGCTTCAGTCAAGAGTTGCAGGTGAAACGATCAATGATCTCACAAGGTTGGCGATTTGTGGACAAAACTTCAGCCTCGGACGGGACTTGAACCCGTACTTGTCCTTTCCGGGGACCGTGCTCTTATCCCTTACACTACCGAGGCCCCGCTTGCCCTCGCCTTCTTAATGGCTTTTATGCCATAGCTTATCAGCACTCACACGTACAACGTGTTGAGCCGGTCGGCCAATATCAGCACTGAACCGTTGAGCTGTAAGCTTTACATGTTAGAACTTGTTTGGACTTGATGTTTTGTTAACTGCTGTTATTTCGCCGCAGTACGCGATCCGAAAGTCTCACAAGGTTGGCGATTTGTGGACAAAACTTCAGCCTCGGACGGGACTTGAACCCGTACTTGTCCTTTCCGGGGACCGTGCTCTTATCCCTTACACTACCGAGGCCCCGCTTGCCCTCGCCTTCTTAATGGCTTTTATGCCATAGCTTATCAGCACTCACACGTACAACGTGTTGAGCCGGTCGGCCAATATCAGCACTGAACCGTTGAGCTGTAAGCTTTACATGTTAGAACTTGTTTGGACTTGATGTTTTGTTAACTGCTGTTATTTCGCCGCAGTACGCGATCCGAAAGTCTCACAAGGTTGGCGATTTGTGGACAAAACTTCAGCCTCGGACGGGACTTGAACCCGTACTTGTCCTTTCCGGGGACCGTGCTCTTATCCCTTACACTACCGAGGCCCCGCTTGCCCTCGCCTTCTTAATGGCTTTTATGCCATAGCTTATCAGCACTCACACGTACAACGTGTTGAGCCGGTCGGCCAATATCAGCACTGAACCGTTGAGCTGTAAGCTTTACATGTTAGAACTTGTTTGGACTTGATGTTTTGTTAACTGCTGTTATTTCGCCGCAGTACGCGATCCGAAAGTCTCACAAGGTTGGCGATTTGTGGACAAAACTTCAGCCTCGGACGGGACTTGAACCCGTACTTGTCCTTTCCGGGGACCGTGCTCTTATCCCTTACACTACCGAGGCCCCGCTTGCCCTCGCCTTCTTAATGGCTTTTATGCCATAGCTTATCAGCACTCACACGTACAACGTGTTGAGCCGGTCGGCCAATATCAGCACTGAACCGTTGAGCTGTAAGCTTTACATGTTAGAACTTGTTTGGACTTGATGTTTTGTTAACTGCTGTTATTTCGCCGCAGTACGCGATCCGAAAGTCTCACAAGGTTGGCGATTTGTGGACAAAACTTCAGCCTCGGACGGGACTTGAACCCGTACTTGTCCTTTCCGGGGACCGTGCTCTTATCCCTTACACTACCGAGGCCCCGCTTGCCCTCGCCTTCTTAATGGCTTTTATGCCATAGCTTATCAGCACTCACACGTACAACGTGTTGAGCCGGTCGGCCAATATCAGCACTGAACCGTTGAGCTGTAAGCTTTACATGTTAGAACTTGTTTGGACTTGATGTTTTGTTAACTGCTGTTATTTCGCCGCAGTACGCGATCCGAAAGTCTCACAAGGTTGGCGATTTGTGGACAAAACTTCAGCCTCGGACGGGACTTGAACCCGTACTTGTCCTTTCCGGGGACCGTGCTCTTATCCCTTACACTACCGAGGCCCCGCTTGCCCTCGCCTTCTTAATGGCTTTTATGCCATAGCTTATCAGCACTCACACGTACAACGTGTTGAGCCGGTCGGCCAATATCAGCACTGAACCGTTGAGCTGTAAGCTTTACATGTTAGAACTTGTTTGGACTTGATGTTTTGTTAACTGCTGTTATTTCGCCGCAGTACGCGATCCGAAAGTCTCACAAGGTTGGCGATTTGTGGACAAAACTTCAGCCTCGGACGGGACTTGAACCCGTACTTGTCCTTTCCGGGGACCGTGCTCTTATCCCTTACACTACCGAGGCCCCGCTTGCCCTCGCCTTCTTAATGGCTTTTATGCCATAGCTTATCAGCACTCACACGTACAACGTGTTGAGCCGGTCGGCCAATATCAGCACTGAACCGTTGAGCTGTAAGCTTTACATGTTAGAACTTGTTTGGACTTGATGTTTTGTTAACTGCTGTTATTTCGCCGCAGTACGCGATCCGAAAGTCTCACAAGGTTGGCGATTTGTGGACAAAACTTCAGCCTCGGACGGGACTTGAACCCGTACTTGTCCTTTCCGGGGACCGTGCTCTTATCCCTTACACTACCGAGGCCCCGCTTGCCCTCGCCTTCTTAATGGCTTTTATGCCATAGCTTATCAGCACTCACACGTACAACGTGTTGAGCCGGTCGGCCAATATCAGCACTGAACCGTTGAGCTGTAAGCTTTACATGTTAGAACTTGTTTGGACTTGATGTTTTGTTAACTGCTGTTATTTCGCCGCAGTACGCGATCCGAAAGTCTCACAAGGTTGGCGATTTGTGGACAAAACTTCAGCCTCGGACGGGACTTGAACCCGTACTTGTCCTTTCCGGGGACCGTGCTCTTATCCCTTACACTACCGAGGCCCCGCTTGCCCTCGCCTTCTTAATGGCTTTTATGCCATAGCTTATCAGCACTCACACGTACAACGTGTTGAGCCGGTCGGCCAATATCAGCACTGAACCGTTGAGCTGTAAGCTTTACATGTTAGAACTTGTTTGGACTTGATGTTTTGTTAACTGCTGTTATTTCGCCGCAGTACGCGATCCGAAAGTCTCACAAGGTTGGCGATTTGTGGACAAAACTTCAGCCTCGGACGGGACTTGAACCCGTACTTGTCCTTTCCGGGGACCGTGCTCTTATCCCTTACACTACCGAGGCCCCGCTTGCCCTCGCCTTCTTAATGGCTTTTATGCCATAGCTTATCAGCACTCACACGTACAACGTGTTGAGCCGGTCGGCCAATATCAGCACTGAACCGTTGAGCTGTAAGCTTTACATGTTAGAACTTGTTTGGACTTGATGTTTTGTTAACTGCTGTTATTTCGCCGCAGTACGCGATCCGAAAGTCTCACAAGGTTGGCGATTTGTGGACAAAACTTCAGCCTCGGACGGGACTTGAACCCGTACTTGTCCTTTCCGGGGACCGTGCTCTTATCCCTTACACTACCGAGGCCCCGCTTGCCCTCGCCTTTGTAACGTGTTGAGTTGTACGTGTGAGTGCTGATAAGCTATGGCATAAAAGCCATTAAGAAGGCGAGGGCAAGCGGGGCCTCGGTAGTGTAAGGGATAAGAGCACGGTCCCCGGAAAGGACAAGTACGGGTTCAAGTCCCGTCCGAGGCTGAAGTTTTGTCCACAAATCGCCAACCTTGTGAGACTTTCGGATCGCGTACTGCGGCGAAATAACAGCAGTTAACAAAACATCAAGTCCAAACAAGTTCTAACATGTAAAGCTTACAGCTCAACGGTTCAGTGCTGATATTGGCCGACCGGCTCAACACGTTGTACGTGTGAGTGCTGATAAGCTATGGCATAAAAGCCATTAAGAAGGCGAGGGCAAGCGGGGCCTCGGTAGTGTAAGGGATAAGAGCACGGTCCCCGGAAAGGACAAGTACGGGTTCAAGTCCCGTCCGAGGCTGAAGTTTTGTCCACAAATCGCCAACCTTGTGAGACTTTCGGATCGCGTACTGCGGCGAAATAACAGCAGTTAACAAAACATCAAGTCCAAACAAGTTCTAACATGTAAAGCTTACAGCTCAACGGTTCAGTGCTGATATTGGCCGACCGGCTCAACACGTTGTACGTGTGAGTGCTGATAAGCTATGGCATAAAAGCCATTAAGAAGGCGAGGGCAAGCGGGGCCTCGGTAGTGTAAGGGATAAGAGCACGGTCCCCGGAAAGGACAAGTACGGGTTCAAGTCCCGTCCGAGGCTGAAGTTTTGTCCACAAATCGCCAACCTTGTGAGACTTTCGGATCGCGTACTGCGGCGAAATAACAGCAGTTAACAAAACATCAAGTCCAAACAAGTTCTAACATGTAAAGCTTACAGCTCAACGGTTCAGTGCTGATATTGGCCGACCGGCTCAACACGTTGTACGTGTGAGTGCTGATAAGCTATGGCATAAAAGCCATTAAGAAGGCGAGGGCAAGCGGGGCCTCGGTAGTGTAAGGGATAAGAGCACGGTCCCCGGAAAGGACAAGTACGGGTTCAAGTCCCGTCCGAGGCTGAAGTTTTGTCCACAAATCGCCAACCTTGTGAGACTTTCGGATCGCGTACTGCGGCGAAATAACAGCAGTTAACAAAACATCAAGTCCAAACAAGTTCTAACATGTAAAGCTTACAGCTCAACGGTTCAGTGCTGATATTGGCCGACCGGCTCAACACGTTGTACGTGTGAGTGCTGATAAGCTATGGCATAAAAGCCATTAAGAAGGCGAGGGCAAGCGGGGCCTCGGTAGTGTAAGGGATAAGAGCACGGTCCCCGGAAAGGACAAGTACGGGTTCAAGTCCCGTCCGAGGCTGAAGTTTTGTCCACAAATCGCCAACCTTGTGAGACTTTCGGATCGCGTACTGCGGCGAAATAACAGCAGTTAACAAAACATCAAGTCCAAACAAGTTCTAACATGTAAAGCTTACAGCTCAACGGTTCAGTGCTGATATTGGCCGACCGGCTCAACACGTTGTACGTGTGAGTGCTGATAAGCTATGGCATAAAAGCCATTAAGAAGGCGAGGGCAAGCGGGGCCTCGGTAGTGTAAGGGATAAGAGCACGGTCCCCGGAAAGGACAAGTACGGGTTCAAGTCCCGTCCGAGGCTGAAGTTTTGTCCACAAATCGCCAACCTTGTGAGACTTTCGGATCGCGTACTGCGGCGAAATAACAGCAGTTAACAAAACATCAAGTCCAAACAAGTTCTAACATGTAAAGCTTACAGCTCAACGGTTCAGTGCTGATATTGGCCGACCGGCTCAACACGTTGTACGTGTGAGTGCTGATAAGCTATGGCATAAAAGCCATTAAGAAGGCGAGGGCAAGCGGGGCCTCGGTAGTGTAAGGGATAAGAGCACGGTCCCCGGAAAGGACAAGTACGGGTTCAAGTCCCGTCCGAGGCTGAAGTTTTGTCCACAAATCGCCAACCTTGTGAGACTTTCGGATCGCGTACTGCGGCGAAATAACAGCAGTTAACAAAACATCAAGTCCAAATCAATGATCTCATTCTTACTCAATAATAAAATGAACGAAAAAGGAGACAACTGATCTCATTCCCGGAAACTTTTGGTACTGATTATTAAGGTACTGATTGTTAAGAGTGTCATCATCATTGTTTGATGCCGCCCACATTGAACTGGAGAACGGTGAACAAATTGAGACATCACTTGTGGTGAGTAATATCCTGTCAATGAAACAATTAATAATCTATGTTTCTCATACGTCATAACTGAGGGGTTTTACTACCAGATTCAAACACATATGCTGATCATGGCCCAGAGTTCCAAGATGGATTTATACATTTGGAAACGTGTGACGAAATATTAATGAACATTTGCTTACCATCCGCGTCATGATCTTTTTCTCAAGAAGTTAATTTTAACTCATTATATACTTTCCTGACTCGTTGAGACAGTGGTGACTTCAGCGTTGGCAGCGATTCACTAGGTAATTGTTAAGATGATCGAGCTGTTTTTACTAATGAGATTCTTTTCTCTTTTTTTGATCGATTCTTCGTAAGGCAATTGACGGCTATTTGACCAGAGCAGTTGACTCCCCACTAGTTAGTGGTGACCCCGGTGGCCAGCATCGTGCCAAAGTCGGAATGCCAGATCATAGGTATTTTTTCTTTCGCGACGCAGCATTTGATCAGCTCATCTCACGTTTTCAGTTATCAGTCATCACATCGGTTCCTTTGTTATAAAGTGTCCTTCAATCATACAGGATGTACCAGTAACAGTTGGGCTCCGCACATTAACGCTTGCGTCACAATAAAGAACGCTTCAAACAGAGGCGAATATTTTAATCTAAGCACCGCCCTTTGAGAATCTGGTTATGGACTGTGATGGGACAAGAGCTTGTGCAAGAGGTTCGGGAGCGCTAGGCTCACCGCGGACGAGTCTACTTCGTTTTTTGTTGACCTATTCCTAACATTTGCCTATTTCTTACAATGTCTCGACTTTTTGGACAAGAATTATATCCCACTTCGAAGATTTGGCCACGTTTCTTCCACTACCTCTAACCGCGTTTTCCCACGTACTAGAAAGTTTTGAACGAAGTTATGAACTTAATTGTAGCCTCAACCACCTTACCTGAAATCCCATGAAATCCTCGCCCACTTTAGAGTTTTGGCCGAGATTTTTCTTTTGCCTCTAACCATATTTTCCCCATTTTGAACGGTCTTGAGTTTTTCATCTGACCCTCGCCAACCTTAGTGTAAATCCTGTTAACTTCAGGGATTTGACCATATTTCTTCTGCAATTTTGCTTTGCCTTCTGGAGCGTTTATGAACAGTGTTATGAATTCTTGATCTAAGACTCACTCACTTTATTCTAGTGCAAACTCCGCCCACTTCAGAGATATAGCCTTATGTTCTGGAACGCTTATCAACGCAGTGCTGAATTTTTGATTTTAGCCCCGCACACTGCAGTGCAAACTTCCCCTCATACATCTTTTAATTTCTTCCTGAATTCCTGAACTCCACGCTCTCTTTGAATCGAAAAGTGAACTTCTGTGGGAACTACCTCAAACTGCATGAACACTTCGCCTTCCTGAGCCTGCTTCATTTGACTTGGTGACCCATCCGTCACTTTTGCTCATCTTTTTACGGCGGCCGTCTGGGCTGATATGAAACCAAAAAAAGGTGTTGTCTCTTAACGCCGTCCATTCTGGCGCTTGTCTTGCCATATGTGCTCTGTTGATCTTATTCTAAGTTCCACCCCTCCTGAATCTTTTGTAGATCTGTCAATTTCGCTTTGCCTTCACATTTCAAGGATTGAACACAATTTTTTACTACATAGTTAAATATGTTCGGGAATTTTTCGGTAACTTCCAGATAGGCGCTGATGGCTCTAATTCGAAAGTCCGGCAATCTATGGACGTGAACTACACCGCATTCGGTTACAATCAAAGTGGCGTTGTGGCTACTCTCGTTATCGAGGTTAGTAGTCTATTTGTATGTTAACCTAAGTTACGCTCTGAAAGGATGGTCCCAGAGTTTTGGTTGCCTGTTGCCTTTTGCTCCACAATACTAGTGGACTTTTTGTTACCTTCTATTGTTGAGCAATCTAACTTGCCATGCGCATTGGACATGGACAACGTACGGAACCAAACTATATGGAAAAAGACTAGAAAAATTCAAGGGCTTACGTATGATTCGAAAATGTGTTCTACATTTTATGCCTTTTCTTCAAGACAATCGCTTATGGTCTTTATTTTACTAGGGCGCCGTCAAGTAGAAATTCGTTCCTCCCTCCAAGTCTTGTGCGGTATATATCCATGCAAAATGAGAACTGAAATTCATATTATGCCTACGCGGCGGATTGATAGCGGTAGCCTGACTACGAAAGGGGCAGTGGATGTCCAACGCTTGTAGTGTGCCAACGCTGTTCGGATGCACCCAATAAAAATGTCATTATACGGCTTCTTTTCCCTATTTCGATTCTCGATTTTTCCCTTTTCTTTTCCCTATAAATATCCACTATGAGCTTCTTCCTTTCCTCCACATAATTCAAATTTTTCACAAAATTTACAACCCTACAAGCGTGATAGATCACCGCTCAAAGTGATTTTGATTAAAGCAGTGACTGAGAACGAAAATCATTTTTAGTAGTGTTTACCCAATTTCTCTAAAAAAAGTTATATATTTGATCAGAGCTCCTACTACTCACTGCACGCTCCGCCCATTTATAGATCTTGAGCACATTTCTTTTTTCCCGCATTCTAGAACGTGTTCGAATAATGTAATGGATTTTTAAAATTTTGGTTTTGCCCACTCGGTGCAAGCCCCACCTACTTTAAGAATTGACCAAATCTCTTCTATAACCTCTGATCACTTTTTCCCGCGTTTTAGGACGTTTCTACGCAGAGTTACGAATTTTCAATCGCAGCCCGAGCTTTGCTAGGTAAAGGAATGCCCAACCGCATAGGACCTTGCTCAATCTTTTCTTTTTGCTATCCTCTGAACCTCGTCGAATCGAGTTATCGAGTTAGAGCTTATGTGGGGGCAGTACCGCTTAATGCAAAAAGAGAATGCCCCCCCCCCCCCCGTCAGTGACCTTCCTTCATTTAATTTGTTGACCCATTCCTTACATTCGCCAATTTCTTCCCAGTGTCTGGACCGTTATGAAACCAAATGACATTGCAAGCTTGATCCGATCTCTGAAGGTATTTATTCAGGTTATATCGAATTCCGTGACAGCGAGACAGACAGCCTGTCCGTCTCGAAATTCATCCTTGTTATATAATCGGCTTATGGTGTCTGTTGGTGTGTTTCTGTGTCTTGTGTGTGTATGTGGGTGTCTGATCGGAACTTTATAACTCCCGTCCCCTTGAACCGAAAGCGTTTAAATTTGATAGGAGTACAATGATGGAAATGACGGCACGGTGGAAACACTTACACTGAGTTTCAGAGCCAAACTCCGCGCAGAAGGCGGGTTTTGAATAAAAATTCATGACTCCTTTTCCCGTGCACCTAGAGAGTTCAACTTTATTAGGGACCAGTCGGGCCGCCCAGCTAACGCCGGGCTTCCCTCCTTCTTATGGTGTCGCTTCGCCCGGCAAAGCCGGGCGGTTCCTGTAAGAAATTTGCTATGCATTAATAACTGTTCGGGTTCTCCTTTTTCCTTAAAAGCTCTACACCCTCAGTGTGAGCTCCGAATTGGGAGCGATTATTTCTGTAGTCTCTTCGCTGTGTCCGGTAAGAACATTGTATAATACCACAAAGGCGATTATTCAGAGAAAAAGGACAGATGGGCTTAGGAAGCGTACCTCCGTGAATATTTCGTGCAATTGGAATACTTTGAATGCCCTATGGCTAAATTGTCCTCTCCTGCTACATATACTAAGTGTTCCCACCCGGTCGCCTGTACTTCTACCAAGTTTGAGCGCTCTAGGGCCATATTGACAATTTTCGCGCAAACCCCGCCCTCTGTGAGCGAGGTCCTTTCCTGCCACCCACCATTACTGTTCCCATCTTGTTCCCATAACTCCTGCCAAATTTGAAAAATTTCTAGGTGCACGGGAACAGAAGTTATGAATTTTTGCTCAAACTCCGCCAACTGTGGGCGGGGTCTGATTCGCCACCCTTACTCCTACCTAGTTTGAGTGCTCTAGGATCACGGGGACTTGAGTTCTGAATTTTCGCTCAAACATTTATTTCTCACAGGGACGTACGCGAAAACTGATAATTTTGACCTGGGGCATTCAAATTTGGAATGAGTGCAGGCGAAGGATATAATACAACGTGATAGGTAGTAAGGTATGGAGGTGAACTGGATCCAGCTCGCAGGCGGGTGATGAATGGGACATGATGAAATGGCCGTACTATGAGTGAAAACACGTAGTCAATTCGGAATAAGAGGGAATGAACCCAACGCACGAATGTGTGTCTTTGTGTATGTGTGTGTTTCGATGGGAATCAAGCTCCCGTTCCATTGTGCCAGAGATTTTAAACTTGGGAGAGTGCAGGCGGCGGAACAATTTACCACAGGGAGGAGGAGAGCCCGACGATAGCCGGGCGATCCGACTGGTATTATCTGATGAAGCACCGGGAGAGGTCAAGTTTGGAATGGGTTAGGCTCAGGGCAATCAACAGAGCACATGCGAGCTCAACGGTACTCCTTCGATGGGGTCCGGGACATGTAGAGTCGGCAGTGCCATGGGTAAAAGTTCTTAGTTTTTTTTTATGGTATCTCTTACGCTGAGAAAAAAGAACAAAGATGAGGAATGGGTCAACGGACGGAGTGGACAAGACTCAAGGAGGGGCGAAGCGTCCTCTCAGTAGGCAGTATTTCTACATAAATTTATAACTCGATTCGACCGAATCCACGAAGCGAAAAAACGACGAGCAAGAGCTAATCATCACTGAACGTAGCGAAGCTCTTATTCTTCTATTTCTCGCGTCTCTGATCACAGTTCTCCTAATTCGTTCCCAGTAAATATCAATTTTGTCAAATGTTTAATGTTTCGAAGTTTGAGATGTCTCTTAAGCGCTGTGTACAAGTGTAGAACGTAGTGAAACTACTCAAACTTGTTTATGAATGTCTTTATCCGCGGTCTTCCGATGCAAACGCCTAGTTTATATCAAAATTAGTTCACTCTACTAATTGGTCAGTCTAAAATATTCTTGCTTCAGTTTAGACACCAGGAGAAAATGATGTAGCCTGGCAGCGCTTTTCTCGAGCAGGACCAATCGCCTATCTTCCTTTAACTTCCAAGCTTTCTTCTCTTGTATGGACGACTTCCACAGATCATGCGAATGAACTTTTGTCTTTGAGCAAAGAGGAGTTTGTGGACGAGCTCAATAACTCTATGGTACGTTGCAGTAAGAATTTTTTTCTCTTCTCATCCAATCATATATTTGTTAGAAAGTCGTAGGCCACTGCTCAATCCATATTTGATTTATGCTATGACGTGGGCGCTGATCGTTGCTACTACAGTGCGTTTCATAATTATAAGGTCACCCTCAATTTTTGCACTTTCAAAAAAAGTAATCATTAAGGATTTTTCTAGCATCATGAACGGATTCCCCAGCACGAATAACCTAGGTATCCGTTGCTTAGCCGCTGCTGCATTCTTCTGAACTTTTTTAGAACAGTTTGTCGGTTTTTGCACCGTTTCATAATTATAAGGTCACCCTGAGAAAGTGAACAATTGTTAACGAAAGAGAGGAAATTTCGTGTTTGAAGATACTTGTAAAGGTAAGCATGTGTAGCAAAGGCATTGCTAAACCTGACTGTCAACATGGCTCGTGGTCATCTGCTTTCCTTTGATGAGAAGGCTCATCATGAAGGTGGGCTCCGTACTCGAGCCATTTCTAGGCAAATAGAGAGATCCCCTTGGTCCATTCGGAGATTTCTAGAGAGTCCTCATGTCGTTAGATATAACACCGACTGTGGACACCCATGAAAGATTACTACCCGTGACGAGCGGAAATTTCTAAGGACTGTTTCCAACAGTACGTCCTCCTTGAACCAGATCCGATCGGAATGAAACCTCTCTGTGTCGAAAACTACAGTCTGGAGAGCAGTGAGAAGATGCGAGAACATCACCAGGCAAGCAGTGGAGAAGGTGTCACGAATCACCGATCGTCACAAAGAGGCTCGACTCGGATTTGCAAAGATGAATCTAGGGAGAGATTGGGCAAAGGTAGATCTGCATCGAAATCTCACCATAGAGCTGAATAATTCCTACTCAGGTCGTCTTTTCGGATGAAAAGAAGTTCAACCTGGACGGTCCTGACGGAAACAAGCGATACTAACGCGACTTGAGGAAGGAACCAGTCTACTTCAGCCGTCGCAATTTCGGTGGAGGAAGTCTATGGTGTGGGGTGCATTCTGCAATGATGTCGTGTTGTATCTACCTGTCGTGAGCTGCAGTATGTATTGCAAGGATTACCAGAACGTCTTGGAGCATCACCTAGTACCCTTTCTATGCCATCGCCGTCACCTCAACTATGTCTTTCAACAAGACAACTCCTCCATTCATGGGAGCCGTGCAACGGATGAGTGGCTGCAATGCCAATAAATAAGCGTCCTGCCATGGCCAGCGGGCAGTCCCGATCTCAATCCGATGGAACATATCTGGGGCATAATAGTCAGACAGGTTTATGCGAATAACCGTCAGTTCCAGGGCACAGAACAGCTGAAGCGGGCAGTTATCGAAGCATGGAGAGCAATCGATGAGGAACATCTTCGAAACCTAGTTTCTAATATGCCACGCAGGCTCTTTGATGTTGCTCTTAAACAAGGAGGAGCTATAGATTATTAACTGTTGTACATATGCCATTAACATTGATAAATCATTTACTTCCTCAGGGTGACCTTATAATTATGAAACGGTGCAAAAGCCGACACTATCTTTAAAAAATTCGTAAAAAATTTGAGGTGAAGGATATTGCGACCAAAATTTGAGTACGGAGGTAATTGTGACGAGGAATCTACCAGTGTTTGCCAAGAAAATTCCATTCTGGCTGCTTTCTCCGGAATCGCAAAAATCTGGGGTGACCTTATAATTATGAAACGCACTGTATCCTAGGTATTCATAAAGACATGGTGTGTCATTATCTTCCGGACAAGGCCCACTGTTTTTACCTCAGAGCCCGAAACTTTTATGGGCTGAGTGCCCTCTCTTTACCGGTTTCCATGATCTAAAATCAGTGTTATGCTTTTAATTTGATACCTTCAAATATTTCTGGTCTAGTGGAATAACTCATCGCCGGTTGGTGAAGCTTCTCCAAGGTTTCTTAAAGTAAGGCGTCCTTCAAAAAGCTGCAAAGAGACCAATCAAGTATCCGTGGGTTGTATGATCTTCATCAAGTTTTTAGGAATTTCAAGAATGGGCCATGACGAATATTTTCAGGACGTTGTCCGTTGTCGCTTGCCTAAAACGTTGACTCATTTTATAAAATGCGTGGCCTGCAGTCAGGCCCACGGTCATCAGTGGGATAAAGAGCCCATCACAATATTCCAGAAGGTGAAGGCTCATTCAAAGCCACTTGCAAGCATACGCATGAAAGAAGCGGAGGTGCATAGCAGGATTTCTCGTGATTTCAATATACCATACAGAAGGCTGTCTAGGACACATAGAGGCAGAACCAGTCCAATGCAAACTTGAAACTAGGATGTCGCAGAAAGGCTAGGTTTCTCAATGAATGAACTATTCAACTAGCTCGTCTGTGGGTCAATCGTAATCCTGGGTGACCCATGAAAAGGATTACAACTGCGCACGAATCAACGAAGCTGTCGATGTGGCGGGTCGTCAAGCGAAAGCCGCCCGCTCATTGCCGTACCTATCGTGTGTAGAAATGCTGCTTCATTTCCGATTTCAAAAGCAGTGTAGGACTTAGGTGTGGACACGCATACTTTCATTGCTTCCTCGGAAAAGAGGATTTATCACGACAAAAGCAATCCTCAACAAATAAAGCATTGCTTTTTGGATAGAAACATCCACGGTGCGATCTCTAACCTAAAATTTGTTATTAGAACAGCAAAGTGATGTTTATAAAGGGAGTTCTGACCAATGGTAAGATGCCGTTAGTTTAGTCGGTACCACCGCCGGCTTTGAAATTGGCAAAGACGTGTACTTAGAAAGTATACTGATTCGTACTGAAGCACTGCTCCGACTCCGCTTCCCTTAAACAGCCCATGATCCTCCCAGAAGGACGCACACAAGGTCGGTCAGAAGTAGTGCGGACCGACGCGAGCTGCCCGACTTTATTAGTGTGGAGGGAAGAGCATTCTTCTTTTCAGTCCACCTTGAGCCACTTGGCTGCTCCGTATGGTCTCTGATTAGAAGGGGACCTAACGAGTTTGCAATCCCAGTTCTAGCCTTTTAATGCAAGACTTAAGAACGCTTGGGAAGAATTGGAGGAGCGGCCCCTCCTGCAACATGCAACATAGCAGTTCAAAAGCAGACTCTGATCCTCTAAGTCAGCTAATGAGCAATATTTCGAAAGGTAACTGTAGCTTGTTGTTGCACATAATTTGAGCAAACGTGGTCGGAGCTTAACCCATTGACGATCATGCAGTCAACATGTGGACTGCAGTTGTATTTTTTGTTTCAGTCATTTAAATTTCTCCTTCCCTTCAATTCTTCTCAGAATATTACATCAGGCCTAAATGAAACTACATACAGCGTGGTCCTAGAAAATCTTCTAATTTTGCAATTCTAAAGGTGTTTTTTCGAAGGAGTACATTACCTTGGTAAATTTTTCATTCGTTGAACAACTTCAAGAAATAAGATATCTTGAAAAGACGGTCGTCATTAGCATTTCTAAATGCAAAGCTTGTGAAAATTTCCCAAAACGATTTCTGGTAATGATTAACCCATTGGCGACCGCACCTTTTACATTGCCCTTACATTAACTTTTAATTTCCCTCATAACTGTTGTCTCTCATAACTGTAGTTGGAAGTGAATGATTCCTGTGTGGCCCGCCAGCGGGCCACGCGGTGGTCAGTAGGTTAAAATGCACAGCAGAATAGGCGATCATAATTTTGTGACACCCTGTACATGAGAAGGAATATGTGATTCTCCGTTAACAACGCATTTTGATGCTCTTGAGCCAACCAAAATTCTGTAATATTAGTTTTATTTGAATCTCTCACTCCGACTTCCATTTCTCCTTGCACCTTATTCTGTATTCCTGAGCCTCGAGAGGCTCGTGGTAGGTTTTAAAAACTACTTCTCAGTGCAAATTTAACGTTTCTTGTTTAGTTCACAGATGAGGATCAGAACGACTTCGTCAACAAGTCCCTATTTCTCTTCTCGAAAATGCCATTTACTTCAAAGAGGATGGGTGCAACTGCTGTTCCTCCTCACGTCGTCGCCCTTCAAGGAGACACTCGTGCAGCTTTTCCTCTCGGCTTCGGACATTGTCATATGTTAGTCTTAATTTATTTTGAAAGTGCCGAAGTTGACGTTACAAATAGAGGTAGTATTCCTTAGTTTGGAATGATAAAATCAAGCTAATAATTGCGTTACAATAACTTTCTTTGTTTTGTGAGTCGCTCAGAACATCGAGTTCTGTCCCACAACGCCACCATCCTCATTTAGTAGTCACGAATCCTTATCATTTCCTTGTAGCAAGTTTTTTTAAATTCAGTCCACATTCGCAGAGCGGCCCAAAGTCTAAGCAATTACTGTCGGGCATGCTCCTGTGATGCTTCATCCTTGATAGATCTTTTATCTACCAATGAATTTCAAAATGGTTTCAAGGTTGGATTTCCAGACACCCTTCTTTACACTGGTTGCGCTCATAAGAGCAGCAACTCCGAGAAAAACCAAGAGTGCTGTGCTTGAAAGAGTTGATATTGACATCTTATTGAACAAACTACAAGAGTTTCTGTGGGAGCAGGTGGCTGAAGCATAGCATGTGCATGGTCTCTCTAGAGCTGATTTCTTCTTGATTTTCTCACTCTCTGATGAATGTCCCAGTAAGAAGAATAGATTAAATTTTGTTCGCATTTTTGATTGGAAATAGAGGAGCTTCCTTCATCACTTGCGTAGCTTCCTTTTGATATTCATTTCTCGACAAAATAGCGGTTAGCGTAACAGCTCTGAAAAATTTGACCTAATTTGCACCCATCTCTTCGGGGGGCAGGAATGAAATAGAGTTTGTGTGGCGGAATCGCAGAATTTAAGGTTCCCTGGTGATATTGTTTACCATCTTCATTCCATGAGGATATGCGGGAGTGTTGTGATTTCTTCAGTGTGGTAGCAGGTAGCCGATGACCCACGACCACAAAAAGGGAAGCGTCAAAGTGAAACCGCGCACACCCTCAATCCTTGAAGTCAAGATTATCTGAAAATTCGACCGCCATCCTACCGTGGGGTGTCTAAGTAGCAGATTATCGCAAGAAATCTAAACAAGTCAGTATTTCTTTTGATCACACGTTTTCGGTAGCTCACCTGGTTGGTTTGATGTTTCCGTGTGGCACTGTGAAGCTTACGAGCAAACTTTTCCGAGCTTCAAGTGTCACGCGAAAAAACCAAATTGTCTGGTCTGTCTGAAGTAATTTATTCTTTCATAATCTTAGTTCGAGGTAAAGTTTGCTTTAGAAGTTTTTGCAGCGCAGACATTATTGGGGCGATAGCTTGCGTTATATTACACACCAGTCGGGCCGCCCAGCTAACGCCGGGCTTCCCTCCTTCTTACGGGTTTGCCCGGCTACGCCGGGCGCTCCTCCTTGTGAGAAATTTGCTATGCGTAAATAACACTTCGGATTCTTTTTCTTTGAAAGCTCTACACCCTTATATTAGCTTCGAAATAAGAGTGATTTTTTCTGTAAGCCATCTTCGCTGTGTCCGAATGGAACATCGCATAATATCACAAAGGCGCTTATTCAAAAAAAAAAGTATTCATCCTATCATCAGTGTTCATATCCTGTCTCTTGTATTCCTACCGAGTTTGGTCGCTCTAGGTCCATTTTGACATTTCTCTGCAAGCCTCGCCCGTGGAGGAGTTATGATTTCTCGCTCAAACCCCACCCATTGTGGACGGAGTCCGGTCCTGCCACCCAGCATAAGTGTTCCCATCCCGCCGCCTGTGCTCAAGCCAAATTTGAACTTTCTAGGTTCACAGGGACAGGAGTTATGAATTTCTGCCCAAACCTCGCCCCTTGTGGGCGGAGTCCGGTTTTGCTACCCACCATAATTGTTACCATCCTGCCGCCTGTACTCCTACCAAATTTGAACGCTCTAGGTCCACGGGGACTGCAGTTATGATTTTCCGCACAAACTCCGCCCCTGTAGGTGGAGTCCGACCCCGCCACCCAATATGAGTGTTCTCATCATGCCGCCTGTTCTCCTACCAAAGTTGAATGCTCTAGGTCCAAGTTTAAGTCTTTCACACAAACTCCGCCTCTTGTGGGCGGAGCTCGATCCTGCTACCCATTATAAGCGTTCCCATCCTATCTTGGGTACTCCTACCCAATTTGGACGCTCTAGGTCCACGGGAACTGCAGTCATGATTTTCCGCACAAACCCCGCCCCCTGTGGGTGGAGTCCGGCCCCGCCATCCACCATGAGTGTTCTCATGCTGCAGCCTACACTCCTACCAAATTTGAGCGCTTTAGGTCCACAGGGACAGGAGTATGAACTTTCGCCCAAACCCCGCCCATTGTGGGCGGAGCTCAATCCTGCCACCCATTGTAAGCGTTCCCATCCTATCTTAGGTACTCCTACCAAGTTTGAGCGTTTTAGGTTCTCGGGGACAGAAGTTATGACTTCCTGCTCACACATTTATTTCGCACAAACCCCGCCCCCTGTGGGCGGAGTCCGGCCCCGCCACCCACCATTAGTGTTCCTATCCCGCCGCCTGTACTCCTACCAAATTTGAACTCTCTAGGTCAACGGGAACCGGAGTTATGAATTTCCGGTCAAACACACACACACACACACGCACAGACAGACAAACCAACAGACACACTTAGCGCGTTATATATAGTAGGATAGGACAAGTTATACGGATTGATGGCTAGAGGCCGACGGGAGAGTGGGTGGGCAGTAGGAGGCGACGTCGGTCCATCTTTCAATGAATCATGCTGCATTTTACGAAAAAAAAGCGAAGCAAATCGGGCATCTTGTCTTGAAAGACCTGCAAGCCTATAATGAGTTGCATGGATCATAGGTCACTTGGTTAGGTAAATTTGATAGTATGGAAATTTAATTTACGTTCCTAGCTGTAACAGTAGTTCAAAATATGGTACTGGAAAGGAGGGAGGAATCATTCTGAGAAAAAGAGATCGTTTCGAGCGCAATCATCTCAGTCTGAGAGTGTCTGTGGATCTTTTTAGGGAATATTTTTTCTGAGTTACCAAATCTTTATTTTCGCCTTGAGGCTCTTAGTTCAATGGGATCTAATATTTATAAATTTCTCAGAGTTGAATGAAAATATATCTTCAACACACAGTGCATTTGAAGATCAATTTCGCATTCACTCTGAACTGTCATGTATAAAGCACGAATCCAGTCTCAGATAGTTGCTAATACAAAGGCAATCTACCGTAATATATGTACATTGAATATTTTGGTGATTGCTTATTGAGTAGAAAATTCTTCATCTTCGTTCACTGACGGAGCTCCGCATTCTCCTCGGCGTTTGCTCGGATGGGGAAACTTCTAGCATATTCGCTTGAAGGACCATTGAATGTTGTTAAGCCCATACTTTCATGGAGTTAAATTTCTTGAAATATATGTCAAGGCATTTAGCACTGCAGTGTCGGAGAGATAAGGGTGGAGCCGATGTTCTTTGCTCGATCCCTTGCTGTGCCCTCCCTTCTGCTAAGCTCCAGGGCTAGGTCTTTCATCATGTTGACTTCCGACCTAAATACATGTAGCTAAAGCATTCAGAGATGTTCGTTCCGCTCAGGGTAAAGGGAGCATCAGGTACCAACCCGTTTCCGAAACGTCTTCGTTACATTCAGTCGCAAGCCCTCCACGAGCGTTGCCAAGTTCAACAACCATTCTTGAAGTCTGTTGTTATTGGCACGATGCCGTATGCAAAGCTGTGATGGTGTAATTAGCGGCTGTGAACCTTCTCTCCCAAGTCGTCATTTTTGGCGCGTGATAATCTTCAAAAGATCAGGGGAGATGGTATTTCGCAGAACCTCCCTCTTCACATTAGCAATGAATTCCCCTTAAAATGACGGAACTCTATCCATGAAGTTGATAGACCATATATATTGAGAAGAAACAACCTTTTTGTCTAAAACATCAATTACCGCTTCGGTCTCGACAGTATCGAAGGCTTCTTGGAAGCGACGAACGTGAGACATAATAGCATCGTGTACTGTCGCGATACTTCAACGAGTCTTGTAAAAATAAGTATTTGTATCGATTAATCCGAACCCCTTTCAGATCTTGCTCGCTCGCATAGCTGAAGTATTCTGTTGAAGATGATTCGAGTGAAACTTTAATAGATTTCAGACAGCAGGTCGATACCTGCTGATATCGTATGCTTCTCCTTCTTATGCAGCAACGCATCCACCTGACTTTCTGCGACATGTCAGGGGGAACGGGTTATCCGTTCTGATAAAGGTCATGGGTGGGTAGGTAGACATAGCGGTTTAAGAAATCCGGAAAAATTTGTAGACAACCTATTTTTAATACCTCCAAGATACTGTGGTCAAGACGACAAGGGAACTCGGTGCTGTAATTGGCGAAGCTTTTGTGGGTGTTGAGAATGATCTTTCCTAGCCAGCACTGTTGCCTTTCTCACTTCTATATCTCGCTTCATCCCTTATCTGTATATCTTTGCTGGTTCAAGCGCTAGCTGGTAATTGTCTGCCCCTCGCCTAGTTTTATAAAGACGGATCAGAGTGGTGATGATGTAAGTCGAGCCGATTGTCAAAATCTTCCTTTAGAATCATAAGGCAAGAAAAGTGACACGGTTTTGGAACTTCGCTCCCTAAACTTCGCAGCTTTCTCCTCATGAATTAAGGAACGAATGTAGCGCGGAGGAGACGTTCAATACTATGCAGAAACAGCCATGCCAGTTAGGCAGAGCTTTCTATCTAGCTATGTTATTGTACCGGTCGAATCGCCCAGCTAACGCAGAGCGATTTTCGTGAAAGGAGGCTTGTCGCCTACGTCCCCTCCGAAATTGGACGTTCTGGTACTGTAGAAGCTCTAGGCCCGAATTAACATTTTCGCGTAAGCTCCGCCCTTACAGGTGGAGTCTGGTCCTGCCACCTACAAAAAGTGTTCTCATCCTGTTTCCTGAACACCTTCCAAATTTGATCGGTCCAATGGGACAGAAGTTATGCCATTCCCCCCAACATTTATTTTTGCGTAAATCTTGTCCCTTTTGGGGGAAGTCCGTTCCGTTCACCCTTCATGATTGTTACCGTGGCGACTGTAGTCCTTCAAATTTGAATGCTGTAGGTGGGGGGGGGGGGGCATTAGGATCGGTTTCGTGTAATCGATTCACCGCACGCGGATGCCGTGGACCATTCGCCTCGCCGTTTTTACAGCTCTAGTGCTCTTCATACAGCTCAATCGATACGCGATCATTATCTGAGGCATGAAACTACTGTTAGTACTTTTGTTCCTGTATTTCTTACTGCTGCCGCATTCCACTACATTTCTTCGCGTGGGGCATTCTTCTCGCCGCGACGCGACAATTTCGATCCTGCTGCACAACACCCCTCTAGGTTCAGTGAGGCAGAATTTATGAATTTCCAGTCAGAGGCACGCAAACAAACAAACACACACACTTAGCCAGTTATATATGTAAGTAGGATGTATGTGAAGGAGGAGAGCGGAAATGCGAAGTCCTGTTAAATAGATAGGGAATGGACCGTGTAACCTAACAAATAGGACTCGAGACACACAAAGAGACAGGACTCCCCTCGTCAGCGCGCGAAGTGTGTCGGAGTTTGTACTTGTTTAGCTGGAAATCTATGAATCCTGTTCTAATAGCCCAGAGCGTGACCCAACACTCTAAAAAACTACTGGAGCGTATTTCGAGCAGGTGTTTCGTGGTTCTATTATATTTCTTCCAATTCAAACACCCTTATCCGGTTGCTTTTCTTGAAATACATATATTTTATACCTTCTTCAAATGTGGACGGGTCGTATATAATTATTATGGAGGGAAGAATGTTGTGCCAACGCTCTATGAAAAGTCAAAAGCAGTACACACATCAAGGATTCGAACCTTCCAGCCGTGTCAGTGAGCCCATCACCGCACCAACTGCGCCATCGGTGCACAGAATGTACAGCTACTCGGTTCAGCTATAATGCCCAATACAATGATACAGCACAAGTGAAAAAATTTCGTAACTTTGTTCCCAGATCGTTTGGCAGATCTGGAGCACAGACTTAAGATCAGCGTTCTGTTTTGAAAACATTTTCTCGCAAAACATCTCATCTTGAATGACCAAGTATCCTTCCATTGCAGTCTCTCTCCCTTTAGGCAGCCTATTATAGCCCTTAGATTCAAACTAGCCTCTAATGAGCTGTTCTAGTTGAGGCTGCTTTGCTGGGCTCCTTCAGTTCAGGGATATGAGACCTATCTTTATGGATGCCGACGAGCAGCCTGCCAGGCCATTCCAGAGTGGAAGGGCTTTTATTAGAAGCGGCCCTTTGCCTCCATTAACTCCCACTCGCTCGAACGCATGCTTTTCGCTGAGCCGATGTGCAGATACCAAATCAGTTGTCGTTCCGGAAACCGTTGGTGCTGTGCACAAACTAATATTGCAAAACCGTCATGTGACCTATCGTGAGATTGGGACAACCTTAGGCATTAGTGGGACCAGCATACATACTATATTGCATGAACATCAGACTGTAAAAAAATTTGTGTTTGAAAAATTTGTCAATCCCCAAAAAAAGGGACTCGTGTCGATTGGTCGAAAGAAATGCTCAAAAAATACGATCGCGGTGCTTCGAAACACGTCTAGGACATCGAGACAGGTGATGGATCATGGCTTTATGCGTATGAGCCCGAAAGGAAACAACAGTCGACCGTATGGGTATTTCAAGATGAGCCAAATCCAACAAACCTGTCCGCGCACGAAGCACTTCCAAGCAAGTGGTCGCCTGTTTTTTCTTGAAAAACTGAACATTCGCAACCATACCACTAGGACAAGCAGAACAGTCAATTCTGAGTGGTATACAACTATTTGTTTGCCGGTTGCCTTCCAAAAAAAATCAGGAAAACCAACTGCTGAAGACGGATCACTCTTCGTCACGACAATGTGAGCTCCAACACATCGGCTCAAACAACTGCATTTTTTACCAGTCAAAAACAATGATTTAATAAGTCATCAGCCATATTGTCCTCGGAAGACTTCTTCTTATCCCGTACGTAAAAAATAAAATGAGAGGTCAACGTTTTTCGACATCTGAAGAAGCCGTTGATGCTTTCAGAATCCATGTTTTAGAGTCACCTACACCAGAGTGGCAAAAGTGCTTCGAAAATTGGCTCGAATCCACGCAAAAGTGTATAGATCTTAATGTGGAGAATTTCGAAAGGCAGTAAAGCGATTTTCAATGAATAGTATTTGTTTCTGTTCTCACATCTCAAAATATAAAAGGCAACCTACGCATAAATATAGTCGACGCAGCAGAAACAGGAAGTTCAATTCCTAAATTCGCATGCTTGTCTGGGCTAGTACCCGTTGTTCCTCCCCGCGATCCGTTCCCTATCTGCCACTTTGGATAGCGCCGATTAATCTCGCCACGTGCTGGGAGAAACCGTTATTCATATATTAGTAAGGGTACCACTTTATTGCAATATTTCAAGCAAATTCGTGAAGAACAATAATAGCTTGCGGCGGTCCGACTAAAGTATGGAGTAATAATAAAAAACAAATACTAGCATGAATTTCTGCCCATGTTTTGTGTTCTGAAGATGAAATAGCACTTCACAGCAGTCGAGTTTTTGTTATAATTCAGGATTCAAAGTTTTCTATCAATTTACGTACCTTCACTATGCATCGTACTCATTTGATACAATGTTTGATTGAAGATACGTGACTCTTATCCTCATTCAGGTATGTGCTGCCGCGATGTGCTTTGATTGGAGATGCTGCTCACCGTATCCACCCTTTGGCAGGTCAAGGTGTGAACTTAGGATGGAACGATGTTGCAGTCCTTAATGATGTCCTTTCTCGCGCAGCTTCGGACGGTGCCGACCTTGGTCAGTTTTTCATGGTTTGTTCATAACTGAATTCTAAGTGTATTATGGGCGGCAATCTATTGCAATGTACTTGAAGCTTTTGAGCTTAGAAGGACAATGAAATTTGTATGCACATTTCAGCTTTCAAAATATCCCCCACTAGCACGGATAGAGGTCCAAAGTCTGTTCTCGAACACCTCGCATGCTGCGCACAGGCATTTGTGCCTTGCGTTCTAGAACTCAAGCTGTGATAGCTAACCCGTCAGGTTCTCTTCTGATCGCGTGAAATATGAAGAAGTCAAGTGTGTTAAGGTCCGTAGAGTAGGATGGCCTCTCCTCTATGCTAATGAAGGGGAGCGATTAGCGTCGGCATCACTCTTGGACGAGATTAGCTCTATAGAAAAACTGTATCGCAAATGACCACGGGCTATCTCTGCAAGCGGGATCGGAACAGTACTTCACTGCTTCTATCATTCTTCTTCAGTGCTATTTGAGTGCACGCCTTCGTCAAATTTCTCACCGGTGCTTCCGAAACCAACAGTGTCTAACCGCTTACAGTAGCTCCCTCAACAAACTTCATTTTGCTGTTCTTATAACAGCTTTTTCGCTAGACTTTTCCAGTCGCCTCTTCCTTTTAGTATACGGACATTTTTTCTACGAATCTCTTCCACTGGGGATTCCCGGAAATTTCCCCTCACGGGAGGATCCCATCCGGTTGGCGTCGAGACCACCTGGGGCGTCCCCAGTTAGCGGATAGTGGAGTAAATCGCCGACCAAAAGTCGCCAGTATTTGCAAGAGGCAATGGTGGATCCAAAGACGAACTCTCTGTTTGTGCTGCTGGGTCGATACACTTTCTGTATTCGCACGTGTATTCAGGTATACATGTGTGGAGAGTCTGCGGGTGTAGTTCGACTCGGCCAAAAGCTGCATTCGAGTGACTAAGAAGAACTCAGAAGACGATTCCTCGGGTTGGCCTCCAGAAACAAAGCCTCCTTTCTGATATAGCTTGGTTAGCACCCAGGGACACCTTAGCCCCCACGTAAAGCCTGGCAAGCTGCTACTTGGTACCCATACGCCGAAAGCAGTATGGGCTTCATTCCCCTAAATATGAGGGAGCTCGCAATATGGCACCGTTGGGTAGGACCGCTCGGGAGAGGCTGCTTAAATCTCAGGTTCAAAACAGGCTTACGAAAAGGAGAAGTACTAGAATGTTTTTTCCATGCACAGACGTTTGCTTCGCAAGCGTGTATAGAAGACCTGATGATGCAAGCTAGATAGACCATACTGCAAGTCATCGGGCTGACCGAGACGAGAAGGCATCGTCCGCTGCGCGCTGTATTTGAAGCTGAAGAAGAGCTGTCCCTTGGACTATACGATAGCAGAGGCGTAGGTGTCCTCGTCAATACCACTTGGCTAGAACATCTATTCATACAAAAGCTTGACAACCGGAATCGTATCATCGCGATGAGGAAGATGCGGCTTAACTGCAGCTTTAGAAATTTTCCTTGCCTACGTACCAAATCAAGCTACGAAGAAGAGGAGTTTTAAGCGTTTTGTATGGATCAAGAGAGCCTCTACAGAGAAGGTAATAGTTTCTTCAAGGTCGTCGTGGGTGATTACAACGCCACGATTGGCCCCAGAAGAGCGGTTGAAGAGTTTCTTATCCGAAATCACGGAATGGAATTGAATAACTAGGGTGAAAGGCTATCCGAGCTTATCATGTCTTCGTACAGTGGCGGTGGGTGGTTTATTTGCTACTACATAGTTGTGGCGCACTCAGTGGAGTGTATAAATAAATAAATGTCGATCCACACTATGCATGGTAACTCCCACTTCCAGAAGCACTCTCATTTGCGAAGGACATGGGAACGGGCAGTTCCATGAAGGAATTGACCTCATCATCTTCAATCGGAGGTTTTGCCTGACTGACGTCGCTGTTGTTCCAAATTCCACAAGATTTTACCACTACCCCTCCACGCTAGATTCTGTTTCTCAGTTCGTGGAGAGAGAGCTGTGAAGTTTAGAATACGGAACCCCAATACATCCATAAACTACAATCACTTCGGTTCCCACGCGAAAGAATGGGAGGCTTTCGTTATCAACAACATTGATGACACTGATGAAGAACACAACCGGCTCGTCGAACATCATCACGATAGTGCTAGAAAAGCAGAAAGTTTACTAGTGGCCGAGAGCTACGCTTCTAAAAGACTCTCGAGCCGACTCGCCAGCGTAGAATCGCGTGAGCCACAGGCAATCATCAACAAATGTCCGAATTTGCGAAGTTATGCAACGAAACGGTAAAGGAATATCTGAAGGAGAGAAGAGCAGCAGTTATGGACGAAGCCGTCGAGACCGGAAGGAGCATTCTCAAGCACGGAGCTTCGCCCATTACAGACCAAGATGACTTCCCTTCGTCATCCTGTCGGAGCAGTTCTTGCATCTCGATGGGCGAGGACCGCACAAAAGGGCACAAAACGATGCAGAGAAGCAGAATCAGTATAGAGAAAGCGAAAGTGGTGAAACATTGTTTTTAAAGATGAACCTTTGAAATAGCTCGTTTCTGAGTCAATCTTGAACGCAATTTCATTAAAGAGTGGTTTCTGAAATTTCAATAATAGGAAGTAGGCATTGGGGTATGAATTAGAGCCTTCTCCCCCTTATACCATACCTGCGGTTATGGGATAGGAAAACGTCTTGTTTAGGGCACAAGATTGTATCGTGTGAATGCCACACTCCGCATTGGGTTGACTATAAAATATAATCGCCGAGCGCCGATGATCGCATTGGAGCAACCTCGGTGGAGAATCATCAATCGAACGTCGTAGCGTAACTTTTGTACTATTCTCTCCTTCCACTGCTGCTCCTTTTGTCAACAATATTCTTAACACCCGTATTGTTAGAGTAGCAGTAAACAAGAGAGTAAAGCAGAACAAACCTACCCACACCCCCAGGATAATCAGCTGGTTGGAAAGCCATTCTGAACACCTCAGTTTAGTTGTTAGTTGCACACAACGACACCATATACCTCTTCCATACACTTTTAAGATCACGTTCTCATTCAACCCTCAATTTTGGTATATTTTTGATGTCTTCTCTAAATATTCACAATAATATACTTATAAACTAATTCATAATACTTTCCTCAGTTACTTTTGCACTATATTAGACTGTTAGTTTCATGAGTTGTTGAAAGCTGGGTACTCCAAAGTTATCGTGAACTGCACCTTTGAGGAGTTCGAAAGGATGACCACGGAGGTGGACTTATTAAAGTTGTTGATAAGGCGAATTTTCAGGAATTTTATTTCCGTTCCTATTGTTTGCGAATATGTCGATTCATTTCCGATGCCAATACGCTATTTCTCGCAAAAAATTGTTATAAGAATCGTACACCATATAGCGTGAAGTATAGTGATTGTTGTAAGATGGAGTTTTTGTCATGGTAGTTCCGTCGGTTTCTAGGTGGGTCTGTAAACCGCCGGAACGCCTCGACCATGGCGAAAGCTAACAAACGCCTTTGCTTGAAAAACATTATGATGGTCGTACTGGAGCACTAGGCGCTTTCATCAGGGCACTCCAGCACATATAGGTAAGTTCGTCTAAGAGTGATGCAGACACGAGCTGTACGATCACAGTAGCACCGAGGATGGGCCACCCTGTTCCCGGGCCTTGATACGCCCAGCTACGCATACACCTTCCAGTAGAAAGGAAAACCTTTCGCGTATGGCATCCCTCTTTGGCGTTCTGAAAGGTGGAAATGAAGATTTACTGGGGAGGAATGTGGAGGAAGCTGAGCGTTTATCAGCAGCGCTTCGAGGAAATTTGAAGATCTGTGGTCTTGGAATCCCTCAGAAGTGTCTACGAGCTTACATGCTTTTGAACAGGGTGAAAAAGTAAATCTATGTGGAGGAAATAGACTGCTTGCAAGTGATGGAACTTTCGGGAGATAGCGTCCTGAATCAATAATAATTTCTTGAGATGCGTTAGGTTGCAGTGACTATACAGTATTTCTTTTCGTGGCAGAGAAAAGGAAATGTTAGGTTGCAGAGTCGCACCGTATAAATGCTTGTGTCCTAGATAGTAAGCGGTGTTGAGCGAGACTCTTATAAAAGAGTGTACCTACTAGGTAAATGTCAATCGCGCTGGAAGTGTGATGTAATATATACAGGGTGTGGTGAAGTTAAGGGCGCCATAACTCAGAAACTATTAATTTAGAAATAATTGGTTGATTTTACTCCCTTCGTTATTGATCAGTTGCACAAGTAGGTTCACTTGCAAACTGCTTAGTTACCAAGGTAGAACTCTTTATATATTTGAGATGGTTGAAAATTATTTAACACCGCTTGTAATCATTCGCATGGAAGAGGCGGAAGGACATCTTGATAAAAGGCTGTTAAACTATATAGAGAAGCAGTATCAATTGAAATCGTACCCTGGAGGAGTACAAAGGTCAGTGTTGTCGTTGTCTTTTTGCGAGAAGACCGTGATCCGAGGTGCCCCATCGAAAGGATAGTACCGGAATAGGTCTTACCAAAGTTGTCGATGGAGCAGGTTGCTAAGCAAAAGCTCCACTGTTGTTTCTATCGTCTGCAGGAGAACCACTCCATTTTCAACTCTCAAAGACAGTGTAGAGTAAAAAATTCCGAAGGTTATTAACTGACTCTAGCGGAAACACGTCGTCTTCTCTGAGAAGAAAAATTTCACGACAAAGCCAGCTCGCAACATTTAATTTGATCGCGCTCTACATGGAAATATTGAAAGCACTGTTTCTCGCGGAGAAGCTATCATAAGAGCGGTGAAACAATGTTTATTGGGTGAAGGCACGGGAATTGGAAAGATGCCATTGGCTTCTTCCGTACCGATGTGAAAATTGGCAACGAAGTGCGCAAAGAGCATTATTAATGAAGCGCTGATCCGACTTCACTCACCTTAACAGTCGATAGTCCTTCTAGCAGGACTGTAGGTCAGTCCACAGAGCCAAGCTCATTCAAGGGTCGTGCTGACGCGAAATGACCGATCTAATTAATATGGAAGAATGGCCTCTCCTTTTCTCCAAATCTGAGCCAACTTGGGTTCGCCTAGTGGTCCCTGATTGTAAAGCAACCTGGCCGGCTTACAGTCTTAGTTCGGATTCCTCAAAAGCGACGCTTAAGAGTAGCTAGGAAGAAATGGACGAGGGATGCTCACGTGTAACACGCGGGAGATCGAGCACAGACTTTGAGCCTCTATCCGTGCTCGTGAGGGGTATTTCGAAGTGTGATTGTAGTTTGTTATTGCACATAATGTAAGCAAACGCGTATATGAATTCGACTCTTTTTCTCTGCTTAAAAGTACAAGTACATTGCAATGATTAGGCGCCCATAAATTTGGGGCGCCATTTACATGGTTCTCTCAGTCCAATTCTAAGTATGTAGCCAGATCATAACGTAATGTTGAGCATTTTAGAAATTGCATACATCGGATCTGGTTATCGTGAGGGGGATGTTCAACCTTGTTTCAGCGTCAACAATTCAGATTCCTATTGTTGTATTCAGGTGCACTGACATACCTGAAAGAGTTTGATACCCGTGCTCAACGACATAACCTCCCTGTGATGGTGATGTGTGATTGGTTAAATCGCTTGTATCGGACAAATGCTGCTCCAATTGTCATGCTTCGATCCATGGGCCTTTCTGCATTCAATAAACTCTCACCCATTAAGGTGAGAGTCTATCTAACGTTGTTTTAACGTTCGAGTTTTCGTAGTTTGTTATTAGTTTATTTAACGTTAGACATTGTTTAGTTTATCTAATCTCTGCAATGTCTGAGTTCTGACTAGGAACCTAAAGAAAAAAATTTCATCTTTATAAGCTAGCGTGAAATCGTGTGAACTAAGCTTTTTTTGGAACCATTCCTGAACGCTTCGTCAGTGTGAGAATGCTAAGGGTAGGAGAGAGAGTGCATTCGCTTCTTGTGCCGCCCATTTTGCCACTCGGCAGGCTTTAGAAATATTCGCCAGTCAGCTGGCGCTTATAATATCGCTTGAAACAAGTGGAAGTTTGTGCGGTATAGCCCTCCACGGCTACCCGTCCGTCGCAATGTAGAAATAGTCGGCTTGTTTGGAATAGTAATTCAAACTAATTACCGTATTGTACAAACGAAGCATGTTCCGCTCATCTTCGACCGAGCGCAACTATTATAGCTATGAGAATTTGTTACATCAGCTTTTGTTTTTGCAGAAACGTTGAATTATTCTCAAAACTTTGTTGAGTGATTTAAGCTTTTATTGAATGCTGTCCAATAATAACAGATATTTTCAGGACTTGTTGGTCAGTCAGTTGTCAACGCCTGCACACTGACAGAGGAAAGTCATCCCTTTTTTCGAGATTAATGTTGTAATATTGTTGCGGTGATTAGAAGTTTATCATAATTATTGAGATTCGTAACTACTTTCGAAACGTTCGCCATTGTGTTGTTCTCGCTGTCGCTCATAAAACTAGCAAACACACATTTCCAGTTTAGCAGTCTTTGATGAGGAGATGGGGGTACGCCTATTCTTCTTCATCTGCTCTCAACGCTCGTAAATAACAAATTTGGGGGAAATATGACAAGAGTGAACCGCATAAGAACTTTGGTATGGATTGGATATCAGTATGAGACTGCAGCCCTGGAAGACTTGCTCAGACAGAATCAATCGCCTCCGAACCAGGGTATGAATGTGCCTATACGGTCCCTCTTGACCGCTCTTCCTGTTTTTGTATCAGCGAGTAGAGCAGAGTCACTTCCATTCCATTTGTTTGAGCGAAAGACTGCTCTGAGCCCTCTACTCCATGAAAGAAAAATTGACTTGCTTATGAAGGAAAATTGCAAAAGGGAATCATCATTTTGACAGAACGATCAACTCTATAGATGAGTCATTGCATGAAACTCAGATCGGACTACCATCAATCCCGGACAACTTTCGCTAGTGAAGCTGGAGCCGCCGCGACGGCTGTCACCAGTTTTGCCCTCCATTTCGTTCCCTGAGAAAAAAAAATTGGTTTGTCTTTTCGAGGTCTTTGAAAATGACATTGTTTCTTTCTGATCACCATCTCATCTTACTCCATTACTTGTGATAACAATTGCAGACAAATATTGGCACACAATATAGATTTTCCTAATATCGGCAAACAAGCTGCCAAACTTCCGCAATGTTCGAAGTGAAGACGCTTCACCTGGAAATAGTGATTTATTGCTCAGGCCGGAAGATGCTTTCATAGGAATAGTTTGTTTGCAATGGGTCAACTCCAGAGTTCTCGCACTTGACCGAAAAAAAAAGAATTCGATGAAATATTCGGATCCCGCCCGCTGGATTCATCAAGTGTTTTGAAAAAGCTCAACACCACAAAGGTAAGTTTGAAACTTCTGATATCTCCTCTCCTTTATCACTGCTTGAATTCTTTTAACATTCATCAAAATCTTTTTGTATTGAGCTCGTATAAAATGGAGGACCATCGCGTGCATTTTCGGCACCTAATGCTTTTATTCTTCCCAAGGGCAAGAGCGCCGCTCATGCTGCGGGAAAGATTTGTGAAGTTTACGAAGAGGTGTTGTAGGTAAACATACAGTACGTGGGTGGTTTGCAAATCACAAGAGGAAATCATCGAAGATCGGTAACGCTTAGGGATATTATCATCAGATTAAAACTACCAAATCAAAATGGTAATCGGAACGAATCGGCATATCACCGCTCGTGAATAGGAGAAGACTTAATATTTCGAAATCAACCATCCACGAGCACTTGCTAGAACATGGTTTTGTTGAGCGCCTTGATGTCTGGGTAGAAACCGAGCGTGCGCAACCTCATGACCCGGTCTCCGAGTGCGACTCGTTCCATGAACGAAGCGAACAGGGCCGTTTCTGAAGCGCATGATAACGGGGAACGAAAAAAGGGTCACGTACAACAACATGGAGCGGAAACAATCTTATACCGAGCTAGCACAACTCATCCAAAGGCCAAAATACAAATGCGGAAGATAAGCCTAAGTAGCTGGTGTTGTTGCAAGGGAACTATTCATTGTGGGCTCTTGTCGCATAGTCAGTAGATAACTTTGGATAGGTTCAGGAAGATCAGAAGCGAAGAAATGGAAAAATCGACCAAAAGAGCCTAGAGCGGGTCAGTTGTAAATGCGTTGTCTTCCACCAAGATAACACCAGACTACACGTATCTTTGGCCACTCGTCAGAAACTAGACGAGGGGGATGTCTGACCAACCCCTCCCCCTCGTTCCGCCTCTCTCCTTATACAGGGTGCGCCAAAATTACTTGCTCAAGGTTGCAGAGTTCGACCTATTGATCTAATGCAGCGATGATCCCTCGATTAGCCGCAAACATGTTGGGCACTTCTTACTTGATCATTAGCACAAACTTCGATCCTCAGCTCTTACTCCTTCCAGAATGGTTGGTCCTAATCCTCTCAGACCCGCTATCATCCAGTTCAGATGGGTCGCTATTCCAAAACCATCGCGAAAGTTCAAGCGTCAGCAGAAGAATTGCGGACTTCACCATCAAACGATTCGAGGAGCTCGATACTACAGAAGACCACCCAGGAAGGGGGAAAAATAATTGCAACATTCACTAGAAATGTTAAAGTTGTATGGGATATTGTGCGACGCAATCCGAAGAGGTCCATGGGGAAGATTGCCAAAAAGCTGGGAGTAATTCATAGTTCCGCCCGCCGTTTAGTTTGAACAGAAAAGAGATTGACACTTTATCGACGCCGAAAGGTGCACGTTCTCATTGCATCCATGAAGAAAAATCGGATCCAGAAGTGCAAGATGCTCCTCCAAAGGGTCGCGTTGGCGCACCACCGAGACATTGTCTCCTGCGATGAGAAACTGTTTACGTTGGAGTCGAACTTCAAGCGTCAAATCAGTCGAGTGCTCTGCTCGACAGCTGAAGAGGCTTACAAGGTGCATACGGTCATGACCATGGCAAAGTCTACAACTATACTTGTATTATCCTACTATCCCACTTACGATAAAACGTTTCATCTGTCGTCTGTCGTCTGTCTGTCTGTGGTTCTGTCTGTATGTCTGTCATGGAATTCCTTGGCTTCTTTAGGTCTGCCTAGAGAGACCGGGTCAATCGTCAGATGGATGGGCCACTTCCCGAGAAATATAAAGCACACATCAACTTGGCAGAGCCCCGCCCACAGTGGGCGTGGCGTGCATCGAAATGAGCTGTGCTGAAGATCCTGATTCCGAATTCAGTCACGAGACGGCTTCAAAACTGGGATGTGAAGGTGGCTAGAGGTGTGCATTGGTAAGTTAGATCCAACTGGGGAAACTCACCCCCGATGGGCGGGCGTTCTCCGAAAATGCAATGCTTTATGAAAACATTTGTGTCTCCAGCATAAATGACGACAGCGGAGGCCCGCTCTTAATGGGCGGAGCGTGCCCCGATGCTCACACACCTTCTTACATTTGAATACGAAAATTCATAACTCCTGTCCCCGTGGACCTAGAAAGTTCAAACTCGGTGGGAGTACAGGCGACAGGATGAGAACACTCATAGTGGGTGGCATGACCAGACTCCGCCTACAGGGGGCGGGGTTTGCCCGAAATAAATAATCGGGCGGAAAATCATAAGTCCTGTCCCCTTGGGTCTAGAGCGTTCAAATTCAGTAGGAGTACACGAGACAGGATGTAACGCTCATGGTGTTTAGTAGAACCGCACCCTGCCCAAAAGGGGCAGGGTCTATGCGAAATAAATGTTTGAGCGGAAAATCATAACTTCTGTCCCCGTAGACTTAGACAGTTCAAGGCCGGAAGGGGTACAGGCGGTGGGATGAGAACAGGCATGGTGGGTAGCAAAACCGGACTCCGCCCACAATTTGCGGAGTTTGGGCAGAAACATAACTCCTGTCCCCGTGAACCTACAGCGTTCAAATTCAGGAGTATAGCTGGCACGATAGGAGCAGCTATGATGGGTGTTTTCGCTGAAATTGTCAATTTGGCCCTAGTGCGTTCCAGCCCGGTGGGGTTATAATTGGCAGGAGTGTTAGTGACGATGGAAGAGGCTTGATGAAACAAGATTCACTCACCAACTAAATCCGACGCCTTTGTTATTTAATCTCTAAATTTGACTCTTTTGTATGTTCCATCCGACAAGAAGGGTAAGTGAAGTGACAGAGTTCGACTGACAGTACTGATTTTCGAGGAGATGAAGATTGGTTCATCTTTTGCTATCAGGTTACGACCGCAACCCAGCAATGTTTGCGACTCATTGACAAATCACTGTTTCTATTCGCTTCGATATCATACTTGGCAAAACTTTCCCGACCGCTTATAATCCTAGATTGTCATTTAACGGTACATCCGTAGACGAAGGGAGCTATATTGATAAAGACGTTTGATAATGGTATGGCTCGACAACAGTTGTAAGCACCATTCAGGGCTTTGCTTACCTACCAGTTGAACCTTCAATAGGTTATTATTTCAAAGATGAACAGCAACAGATTGAGACTTCTAGTCATAGGCATAAGCGTCGGCTCATCTTAAGTACATCTTGCATGTCCTACTAGTACTCTGTCGAATAACATGTTCCGAAAAATATCATTCGGTCGAAATGATTTGCCGATCATTACAACCATCCCCTAAGAAAAGGAAAGCCTGGCTTTAGCCGGGTGGCCATAATTATAATTGTAACTTCATATCCAGAATAGTTTTGCAGATTTCGAGTGGAGATTTGAGATCGGCGTTCAAAAACCCGTACAATCGTAGACATTTGTGTGTGTATGTGTGCGTATGTGTGTGTAGGTGTGTGTGCAGTTTTGTCTGTAAGTTAGTGTATATGTGTGTATGCTTCGGTAAGTGCGTGTTGTTGTATGTATGTCGGTGTGTCTTGTCTTTGTGGCGAAGTGTGTAGGTGTGTTCGTAAGTGTATGTGTGTGTGTACATTTGTGTGTGTACCTGTGTGCGTATGCGTATGCAGGTGTGTAGGTGTTCACGTGTAGATATGCTTGCAAAGTAGAAAGAATGCAGGCAGCATGTCAATTTCATTTGGAACTGAACGAGAGTCCGGCTTTAGATGGCCGATCAAATAGCTACTTGAGAATCCTGTTTACTGTCCTCCGAGTAGCTTTCTTGAAGGCATGCTATGAAATCTTCTAGATAGATAAGGCATATCCGATAGATTTAGCAGCCAGGCCAAAGCAGTTTTTGAAATATCGGTTTTCCTATGGGATTTTATGAGCACAATTGTGAAGTTCCAATGCCATTGGATTTAGTGTATGGTGTGCCTTTGCTGAACAAGCCTTTCCATATAGCAAACCCTGAAAATCAGGCTACAGCGGGTACGTTGTAGCCTGATTTTTAAGGCCGTAGGGCCGAGGATGGCCCTAAAAAGTAACAACGTGTGGGTAGGGCTTGCAATCTCTCATCCTCCTAGAATTGGGCATTATTAGTTCCGTCAAACAGTTCACTTTGATCCCATGAAAAAGGCCATTCCGATGATGCATTCACGTGAGTGACCACGTAATTATCACATCACATTACGGCTCTGTATAGTTTTCTTCCTCTGTGACCTGACCTGATGACAAGGGACTGACCCTGTGGAGATATTGAGGTTTGATTGGTCAGATCATGAGCATGTGTACTGGTCACATCTCATACCACGTCTCTTTTCCCTTGTAACAATTACTAGGTACTGCTAGGTACAGTTAATAGGTTACAGGAGAAGTGAAATATTCATTATAATGTGTTTCTGGTGAATCTTACTCAAAGAGAGGACAGAGTGGGATAGTATCAAATGGCATCATGACTGGCATTGTGACTGAGGATTTCGATGCTATTGTCAAGTGAGTTATGAGACAAGTTATCGAGCCAAAACCTCAAACGAGGAGCAATCTTTCTGGAAAAGCAACAAATACGTTACAAAAACAACATTGAGATATGCAAACATAATAGAATTTCTGTTTCTCTTGACTACTTGTTACTCCTCGATACCGTCATCAAGCATACGACCTCGAGAGCTACTTCGCGTATTCACGGCTGTACTCGACATCTAAAATGTAGAATTTTTGGTATTTTATTTACAAGGAATGCAGACCAATCAAAAGCACGTTAATGGAAAGCAGGAAAGCTTTAAGATGAAGCAAGTCTGCTGAGACTCATTCGAGATGGATCTTCGAAGTTGCAAAGGTCAGCCTTCAATGTGGCAGGGTGCTGATTCAGATAGCGTGACATCTAACGTGACAGTTTGACCCAATTTGAAGTAAGCCACTTTTCCTGGATATCAGAAGAATATCATCCAATGAATGGCCTATATGTTGGGCGATAATACACACACTAGGCAACTCGAAAGCCTGGTGTTCTAGGGAAGGATGCCTAATGATAGCGGATGAAAGCTAGAGTTTCCTTATCAAATTGTGAAACTTCAAATATATTCCACTCTTACCGAATGTGAGAGTGTTCTGTACGAGCCACTTCGATTCTTTAGCCTCATTTTAGCTAACGCATTTTCTGCTGCATCGGCACGTTCTTCGGCATCTTCGAGAGCGTGTTGAAGTTGGCGGTATTTAGCTAGATTTTGCGCAGCTAAGCCTTCCTGAACATAATAATTTTAACAACTCAGCGCTGCTGCTCCGCTGCTTTGCCACAAACAAAGTATAAAACAAGTTTATCATGGTAGTAAGAGCAATGAAGGCGTATTTAAAGAAAAGTTAGAGCAGAATGAAAAGAATTTAGGGATAGGGCAAAAAAATGTTTGAGTGTTAGTGGTATTGGCTTTCTTACCGCATCCTCAACTTGACGCTTATAGGTCTTGATCTTCTGTTGTAGTTTTTCGACAAGATCGTACATGCGTTCTGAAGACTTTTTATCCTCATCCACCTACAATGGAACTCATCATGATGTTTTAGAAGTGTGAGTTCTCCAAGAGGCTAGAGACACTATTCTGACCTGGAATTGAAGCTCTCTGCATCTTCTGTCTTTATTCCGTAGGTTTTTCACTGCTTCGGCATGTCGACGGCTCTCTGCTTCCAATTCGGACTCCAATTCACGACATCTGAATTTTCCAGCTTTAAACAGCCAACCATGCAGGAAGTAGATGAAAATGGAAAATGTCGCAAGCCATTCATACAGGAGGTACATGAGAAAGGAGTGTCGGAAAGACCTAACATTCAATTAAGTTTTGTGACAATCGACGCCCCACGGTAATTACGAGTTTATTCTCGGAAAAACATTGAGTTGTCTCGTATACTTCTGCCTGCATGTCCCATCTACGGTTGGATTAGAAAGAAATGAAGAATCATACGTAGCAATACACAAATGCTATAAGTCAAACAACTCGCACTTTGCATCCAGTTTTGCCAGCGCCCTCTTTCCTCCTTTCATTGACTGCGCCTCAGCTTCCTCAAGACGTGCTTGCATTTCCTAAATATAGAGAAATACATAAAAGACCAAGAATATCATCGAACTTCCGAGTTGATTCGCGAAATACACTTCAGGAAGCACTCGTTATAAATTTCCTATAAATGAATATCACGTGATTCGAGAAGTGTACAATGTTACATGCTGATCTCTGATCAGCACTATTGAACCTTACAGAAGTTGCTTACTGCAGATCTAGTAATAATTGATCGCGACACAGTAACGGAAACAAGCGTTGTCTTTCATCACCATGCAACGATCACTTGGTCATGGACAAAGAGCAGGGTTCTCACTGAAGAACACGGCTGGATCGCCCTCCTTTCGATTCCCTTGCGCTGGGACGAGCTGTTTTTTCCACTTTTGAGCTTTAGATAAAAAGCAATTCCATTCGTACACTAATGATCCTATACATATTCCTCGGAAGCTCGTAGCATTAGAATCCGATAGTATGCGGCTTACTCGTCTAGGACCACATGCACTAACTCAATAGTTTGAGAAATTATTTCAAGCATCACCTTTATTTGCGATTCTAATGCTTTTCGAACTTTGTCAAGATTCTGGACTTGCTCGTGTTCAGCTTGCAATTGATCGGTGAGCCTTCCTGTTTCAGCAGCGCTCTGTAAAATGGTTCTTAGGATTTCGAATTCTGTTCTCGAAGTGATAAACACAAGTGGCGTACCTTTCTGACACGTTCATCGGCATTCTTCAGTTCGTTAAGAGCATCTTCCATTTCTGACTGGAGTTGCTGAAATTACATCGAATAGCTGAAGTTCGTCGATGGTTCTCACAATAACATAACTTCTATATCGTTCAGACTACGGATACTGATGAATGTTCATAAATGTTCGTTTTTTTATAGATCATTTCCAAAGGGCTTGGAGAAGCCATCTATCTTGGAAGGCCGTTGGTCGTAAAAAACAATTAACTGAGAGCTCTTCCCATTCAAGCCTACGAGCAAGTTCGTTTTTACATTCCCTTCGCAAAGAGGACAAGCCATCAGGGTGTGTGTAATATGTCCCATAACCCGGTGTTCCATCAATACGTAATGCTCGGGCCTACCTTCGAAACTGAACGATGATACTTCAAGAAGGAACTTTGAATACATCACTACTTTTTTCGAACGAACATCTCAAATGTTATTTGAAAGGTTTTTGAGATTTGGATTCACGAAATCTCTGCGTCTACTGCGGTTGGGAACCCTGTCAGAGAAAGATTGCTATGCAATATTCGCAGTACGAAGCTCTCACTTTTCGAATTCAGAAGTTGCTATTTTTGATATTATAATGATTTCTGATGACATATATCGGACAAGAGGACGAACAGGTATTCGGAAATTGTTGGATATACGAAGTGGTAAGAATTTAGCTGTCACGATCTTCATCTGGAAAGTGTTAGTGTATGTTGGCAGCAACATAACCACATTCAGATTTCGTCGATGGTTCTTGGAATAAAGAATTCGAGGAATAGAAACTTATTCCCAGACCTGTCCGTCGCCAATAGGCGCAGTTAATCCGTTAAGAGGGGGCTGAGCTGTGGTAGATACATTTGTTCTTGATGGAAATCTTTTGATTGGTACTTGTGCTCTAGTGGTAGCCAATTATACAGGGTGGGCCAAAATTATGATTACACAGAAATCACATCGCAGAAAACGAATAGAAAGCCAATAGAGCTAACCAATTTCATTAAAGGGTTTGTCACCAATTTCTTATCAAAACTATACATTGAGACTGGGATCTGTTGCTTTCTGCTTTTACCCAACCCCAAAGACGTCGATGGACGGGATTGACGGTGGCACGCAGCTAGGGTCATCGAAATGGTCCCGGTTTTTTGCTAAGCATTTTCGAAATTATTTCTTCTCTTGTTTGGGCTAAAGGATGCTTTCATCTCATAGGCTGACCACATTGAGACATTCATGGAATTTAGGTCAGGGCTCCAGAGTGGTCACTGATCGAAGGTTATGAAGTCAAAGAACTCCTCTCACGAAATTTCTAGACAATTTCTGTTCTGCGGTCAGGAGCTTCATCTTGACAATATGACCGGTTCGAATCAACAAAGTGTCCTATTGCGCACGAAGAGATCAGACAGGCCTCCAAACCAACTTTCACTCCATAATTTACAAGAATAATCGGTGTCTTTGCCTCGGCGGTGATGCTAGCACAGGCCATAACAGAAAGTTAGTGAGCCAGACGCTGTATCACTTTCATTTCTTTTTCTTTAAGCTTCATATAAATGTTATTGCTCTACTTATTGAGCACCTATTTCACTGTGAATCTCTTTTCGTCGGTGAACAGGAATTCCGCAGGACAATTTTCTCGAATGCGACAGGCAGCTTTTGTTTGCCAAACTTTCTCTTCTCTTTGACCTGCTCTCTGGGGAAATCACTTTCTGATTGTATAAGGGTCTCGTTGTGCAGGTGATGCTGCACGATTTCACGCAGAAAATTTCGTGACATATCCATTCATTTACTTTTTGGACTCAGAATGAATTTTGCTTCTACGTAGACCTTTGCCCTGCTTCCTCAACACTTCCCCTGAATATAACCACAGCTCTCCTAGGTTCACAACTCCTATCTGCAATTGTTCCCAACTCTCGAGTGCGTCTTATGGTTGAATGCAATACCTGCCTTGTTTCGCTAGTTCGTCTGTAGATGCAACGTGCCAAAAGTGCTTGTAAATGCAAAGCGACGTTTAATTCACGGAATAGTTACGCTTATATTATGTTAAAAATCTACCGAATGTTTAGTATCATTAGAAAGGTAATAACGTAAGCTACTTTGTGAAATGGAAGGAATTCAATGAATTGATGTGAACTCAGAAAAAATTTGCAATGAACGTCAGCGCGCGCTGTAATCATAATTTTGGCCCACCCTGTACATTTTAAACGTCAATCCTTACCTGAATCTCGCCCTCCAGCTTCCGTTTTTGGGCACTGAGTGCAGCATTAGTGTTTGATAAGGAGCTCGCGGTTTCTTTGCTGTCTGCGCATTCGAACTCAGCTTGACGGCGAGCTCGCTCGGCCTAAAAATCCACTTGACATGTCACTGAAGTGGCTTCTAGTATCCCTTCTTCAGAACACCCCTTAGTTGGGCCTACAGAGTAAGGGCATACATACAATAAAACAACATGAGCTGTTCACAGCGCTTTCGCAGTGCCTCTAAATTACCGATTCTGGGAAAATGAATTTTCTTGACTACTGTGATTGGACTAGACCACCATTTGAGAAATATGAGTAACAAGGACCTGCTCAAAAGCTACGACCAGTTCGTCTTTTTCCTGTTGAGCTATTTGAGCGCGTCGTTCCGCAACCAGCACCTGCTCACGTGCTTCATCTCTTGACCGTTGTTCCTCCTCTACTTGTAGCTTAAAGAGGTCTTTTGATCAATTAGCAGTTACCACAGCTGACTCCTAATCGTAGTCACTTACCTGAAGCTCTCTGGTAGTGTCTTGATATCGTTTCAGGTTTTTCTGTGCATCCGCATTGGCTTTATTGGAATGGTCTAAGGCGATCTCCAATTCCTATAATTACAATTACAATTATTATGCCTGGTTAACGATTGGAATTAGTGGATTCTGTAGAGCAGTTTTTGAGTATACTGTCGTATGGGTTCGGCAGGGGGGGGGGGCTTGTGGAACTTTCCGATTTATCATTTTTTTTGAAAATGAACACATCAAAAATTAAAAACGACGCTTTCACAATAGATTGAGAATATTGCCACTTTCTTGGACAAGTGAGTGGAGCCATTTGCCCCGAGTTCGAATAGGTCTCAGCTGATATCTGAGATCCCTAAAAGTTTTGAATGCAAGTTGTGCATCAACAGATGCATTAAATGGTATAGAAGAAAAAAATGCGAGTAATAACGCTGTATCAACAATCGGGTATCAGCCTATCTAAGTGAATTTTAAATACAGTTGGAGTGACGAGTATCTCCTTTGAAAAAACAAGAGAACCTTCTTTCTCGTTTGTAATAATCCCTTCACTGGAAAAGTCATTGATGCAGCAACAGTCGCTTCTTTTACTGGGTCAAATACTTTTTAACGACTCAGCAACTAGTTAGTCCACTGGACTCTTGATAAGTATTTTTATGCTACAGTTGCCGACTGATAATATCAGGGGCAAAAGCAGCTATCATGGTCCTTCTCATCCTCATACTATTCATCGAGAGTACCAAATTTTTGTGGTTTTGGGGTATCTGATATCGGGAGGAAAGGAAGCTGTGGTTTTTAATTTAGCCGCAATTCTTGATGGGTAGAGGTCGTGATCTAAAGCAATATTTTTTCAAGATTTCGTCCCCATGAGCGATACATCTTCCTCCTCCTCCTGTCTCCTCGTTTTGAACGCTTACGGCATGCGTATTTGAAGACCGTCACTATCGTCAACTGCTGTTCTCCACATTCTACAGTTGACGAAGTAAAGCTCGATGCGTTTCATATCAGCTCGAAGAGTCATCCACAACGAGGACTTCTCCTACAAGTCATTGCTGGAAACTTCAACGCTAGGCTAGGCGAACGCGAAAAGCTTGGTAGGGGATAGGAGCTGTCGGCAGGGCTTCTGTCCATGGCCCGACCCTTCCATGGTAACTCTTTTTTTAAGAGGAAGGAGCATCGCAAACGGACCTGGAAATTTTCAAATGGTACAACCCATGCTCAACTAGACCACATATTAACGCCCTAGGTCAAGGAGGACAAGGATGTTGATTTCCGTGTCAACATGCACACTACACACTGCTTGTGTGGGTTTCAAAGTTGTAGTGCCGGCCACTGCTACTGAAATGTTCACTTCATATTCATCAAAAAGTTGTCCATTTCCAACGCTCCTATCGATGAACGCTTCTATTCTGTCAATACTCCTCTGGAGGCTGTGCGTATACTCTAGAATGATCACAGGGTTCATCTCTGCGAAATTGACACCCTTCTCAATGTATTTTATAAATGACGTGTGGAACTGTGAAGTGAGCCATGAGCTTTAAAAAATAAGAAAATTGCTTCTTCACGCTATGTTTCCATTCGAATGAACCGTTTTTACAGATCAATTATTATTCACGGATGTGCACCTGACGCTTACATTTATATCGGCTTCCAGCTTCTTCTTCATTCTCAGCAGCTCTGCACGACCACGCGACTCGCTTTCTAGAGAGGCCTGCATGCTTTCCAAGGCTCGATGATGATTCTTGCGAGTGTTCTCGAATTCTTCTTCCTGAAAAGGCTGGTTTGAAAATGCGTGGAATCTGATGGAATAAGGATAAAGGATAAAGTTTTTGGCATTAATCAATCCTGTCTGAGGGATGCGCCCCCGCACTCGACTTCCATTCAGAATCGTAGTGACGTAATGAGTGCGTATGTGGCCAATACAATGACTTGCGGTGGCCAGCCGATGTACAAGTCAGTGCTTTTATCCTCCCAGACAAGTCTGGTACCATTTCACCGATGTGATATAGTGCGCCACTTGCCACTACACCACCTCCGCCCATCTGATGGAATATATATGTAAATATACATATATATATGTATACCGAAAAGTCGCCTCCCTATAAACAAACTCGCGGGCCTTTTTGGCAGAACATTTTGCTGTAAAAAGTAGCTACTCGACCTGGCTAGTGTTTAATCTATTCTTGTTCATTGCAAGAACTGAGGTCAGAGTTATTGACTGTTCCTCCTTCCCCACTCTTTGCCTTCTAAACTGAGTTACATATGAATCTCCCCAATAAACAAACAGCTTCGCATATTTTGTAATCGATTTCAGAGAAAAAAGGTACTCGAAAGAGTTGACTTATAAAGGTTCGATATCTTCACACTTCATTTGACCTTTTTTCGCTATGGAACGAGTGCTCTCACAAATTAGTTCTAAGCGATAAACGACCAGACAATAAAACAGCGCATTCTTTTTTCTCAACACAGAAAATGACAATCAGTGATCTCGGCTTTAAAAGGAACAAAGTTTCAGACTATCGAATCTATCAGATTTAAGGGAGAGGGGCTCCCATCACTATGTTATTTTATCGAAGAATAAACTCAGTGTTACACCAGGGACATGCGTTTTTTCAACTAAGCCACAGGAGGGAAGGCTCCTCAGGAGGAAAGGGTGGGCAAATTTTTAGCTTTTCGCATGATACCTTTTGCGAAAAGCTGAAATTTTTTCTTCCTACCCACCCCGGTGCTCCTACCCTCCTAAGGCTTAGTCAAAAAACTACAATGGCTTAAACTGCATAAGAGCGCACAGATGATCGGTGCCCATCCTCTTCTTCGTCTCCGATGCAGAAGTTCATTCCTCAGTATAAAAAACTGTGATGGGTGCTCTCCCCCACTACACATTTTCACACGTATTTGAATTCGATTACGGTGTCGTTGCACATGCGTTTCAAGAAAAAAAGAACGGTAGAAGAAAGGATTAACTACCCCATCCTACGAGCTGCCTTTCAGCGCATCTATTAGGTTGGCAAATAAGTCCTGCGACAAAAAATTTAAAGCGTTGAAAATTTGTATCAACAGAGTGAACACGGTAGCAAGGATGATAAACTTGTAGGACGTTCCCCGGGTAATCAACTCATGAGTAAATAAGGGCACGCGTGTGGGCTTTTGCAGCATTACGGTCAATGAATTGACAACACCCCATTCGTACCATCACCTTCTACTAAGCGCGCGAAGGGAAAAACGCGGGTGTAGCGGCTCGAAATATCAGCAATCTATTCAATGCTAGCACTGCTCACCGATCAACGGTCAACAATCGGTTGGATCGCTTCGTTGCAGGAGATACTAGCCTTCGGAGTAACGCAAGCATCGACCCTTAATTTAATGGAGATTGAAGGAATCCATCCACCATGGGTTGCTAAACGCAGACAAGATGGACACAGCTATCGTTTGCCCTTATGATCCCCTTTACTTGGTCAACGGGGTTAAAGAAGGACGATCAAAGCCGTAAATCAGGTCCCTACACAGGGACAACGCCAGTCAAAAATTCGCTTCAGACCCACGTAAGAAGTTCACCGATCGCGCTTGGTTCCAGGTTACTCATCAGTCGTACTCCCGGAGTGTTCCCTCTTTTAACTACCATGTGCTCCGCCTTTTTGAGCATCCCGTTGTGGAAAAGAAATCCGTAACTTAATGTGATCCAAAAACGGCAGTCAATTACTTCTTTGAGTCACCGCTCCCTCACTCCTGAAGGGATGGCATCAGTGATTGTCTCAAAGGATGAGGGAAGGTTGTTGACTTCTTCGGTAAATATTTTTCCGTAAATTGACTGATATGAAAAAATTTAGAAATGATTTAAAAAAGGTCTCAATTTTGTCGCAGGACTTATTTGCCAACCTAATAAAATTTCGTATCACACTCGAGGCTGTTAGCTTACGTAAGGTTCGATGCCAAGGATCATATACAAACGGTGGGTAGGGTCTCCAACCGTTTTTCGCACCCTATCGAATATATCAACGTTTAGAATTATAATGGATATAACGTTTAGAAAGAAGAGCCTATCCCAAACCTTCTCCTGGAGACGTTTTTCTATTTCGGATCGTACTTGTGATATTTCCACTTGTGCACGAAGGACTTTCGATTCCTCCGCTTCTAGGGCAGCTTCAGATTCATCCAGTGCTTGCTGAAAATGGACTTTACTTATAAAATCACCACAACAAAATCGCCAACAATTTAATTCAAAGCCATTTTCATGTCTAGCTTCTCCGATCAAATTGTTGTTTTAGGAATGATAGACTTGATCAGTATACCTGCAATTCTTCTTTTTCGAGCTCCAGACGTCTTCTGGCTTTCTGAAGGTCGTGCACGCTCTTGCCACCTTCGCCAAGTTGATCAGTGATGTCTTTGAGTTCCTGGGCAAGCGACTTGTTCTCACGACGAACAGCATCGACCTGAAGTTAAAGTGACTGTTGAAGATTGTGGACCTGATAAAGTGGATCCAGACGAAGTAGAGAATGGAGAAGCTTCATCTGATAATATTGACCTGCTCAGAAGCTTCTTCAAGCTGATTACGAAGTCGCATCGCTTCTGTAGCTGCGGCACGAGTATCACGTTGACTGGATTCCACCTCCTGCACAAGCGCCTCGCATTTTCGTCGCCATTCGTCAATAATTTTGTCGAAGCCCTTTTGTTTCTTCTCTAGTGAGCTAGCCATCGCATTCGCCTGAATTCCGTTTGAATACCTCATCTTACAAAGTCAAAGTTCATGAAAAGCGGCATCATAACACGTAGGGTCAGGGGTTGTCACTGTTTTTGATATTGATGAACGTATTGCTGCTCATGGCGTCATAGCGCAGAGGGCAGTTAGCAAAAGGAGCTGGTATCGAAGCCACTTTGTAAAAGATCAAACGTCTATCAAACCCACTCGGTCCGCGTCAACCTGTGCGTCTTCCAACTCGTGAACAAGTCTCTGCCTGGTCTTTTCCAATGAACCGATCTTCTGATTAGCGCTTTCCAGCTGTTCCTGAACCTCTTGGACCTAAAAAGAATTGTGATTACGAGGCCTGGCTAACACACCCAGCAATATTGTAGCTATCGCAGCACCAAGAGTCTCGATACACCATACTTCCCCACCTTGTTGGCTAGTTTCCGTCTGGCCTCTTCCAGCTCTTCAGCTCTATTCATACCTTCGCCCTCGAACCGTGCACGCCATTGTTGTGTTTCTGCATTTGCTTTGCTGGAAAGGTTGTTCAGAGGGGTGGGACACGATTTTCAAAGAATGTAGAAGTATTCCAATTCATGCTAACCTAATTAGGCGCTGTAGCTCAGTTTTTGTGTCCTGTTCCTCTTCCAGGGCTTCTCGCAGTTGCTCACATTCCAATTGATAATTGGATAACTGAAATATGTGTTGTGTTAGCAAAAAGTTACACGCTGACGTATTACTGCTGAGGACAACTATCAATTTCGAACTCCTCAGCGTCTACGGGGTTGCTTGAAGAGAAAGTTTGTATGGAAATATCTTTCAGAAACACTTTCGGCTATTTTTTGCGAATAAATGTTTCAGCGTTTTACAGTACAAGTTCAACTCTCAAAAAGGAGCTAATTTATAATTGAGTAAGCCTTTGCATTACTAAAAATACATAGGACATGATCGACTGTAGCCACACGTGCTGTGAAATTACACAATCGCTTGCGGACTCAAACAGTTGAGCTCCTGGGGCTGTGTTTGTGAACGAAGACGACGCACAATACGGCTTTCAAAAATGATTCTATTTCCTGTAGTGGAAAAACCTTCAGGTGACGCCTTTTCTACTGTTGACAGGAATTCGAAAACGAGAGCCAAATCTTCTCGAGATTCATTCCATACCTGCATTTGGAGCCCTTGCTTTTCCCTAGTTTCCTGTTCAATTTGTTTACGAGCTTCTTCAGCCTGGGCGTGAAGCTGCTGTTTGATACGACTGAGAGCGTTTAGTTGTGACTCAGCATCTTCCAATTGCCTGGATTAACAGACACTATTATCCAAACTATGAAAAATTTTCAATTGATCTATATCAGTTTTTATTAGGTTGTGAGGAAAGCATCTGTCGAAAATCCCAAAGTAGATCAGATTTCTCTGAGAAGTTTCGGGAAGCTCTCAGCTCAGTTCTACTACATTTAAAAAGACGTTGCAATTGTGTGTGCGGATCATATCAGCAGATTCTACAATCTTGCAATCGGCTGGCTAGATCGAGGTTCATCTTCGAACCTTTTTGCTTCAGGCCGAGAAGCATTTGGTCAAGGTTCGCAGAGAATCGCTTAGAAGGGTTACGCCGAACACTTGACTCGAGTTCGGATCAGCATAGGAAGCTGAGTGGTCGGATTCGAAGACCAGAATGCCATGCGTATACGTTAGGAAGAGACCTAACATAGAAACTTCATTGAAGGTTCCACAAAATCCGAGAGTATCGTGAAGTGAGGCCTAATTTTCGAAATATACTTCCCTATTAATTTGTTAGTTTCTCAATGGAAACCAAACATTAACTTCGGCAACTATCAGCAGCTCACCTGTTCAGTTCGCTGTTTTCACCCTGCAGTTTTCCTCTGTACATGGTCAGCTCTTGGATGCTACGAGCCTGTTCGTCACTCTTTAGCGTCATGTCCGTGAGTTGAACTTCAAGCTGCTTAGCAAGACGTTCCATGTTCTGAAAATCGAGAAAAGCTACCAACATTCCAGAATATTTACATTTAGAAGGAGTAAATGAACATCCCATTGATTTACAAGCCCCACATTTGTTCACAGCAGATTTGAACTGGGATCAATGTGATTCTTCACTCCTTTATTATGGGAGCTTTGAACAACTCTGGTATAACCTGATTCAGTGAATTTCTCCCCTCTTCTTTTGCGTGTATGAAAATTTCCAGAAAATCGCTGAATCGTCTTTGCGCACTTCAATTACCATGTTGTGAAATGTTGTTTGCCTTCGAACGCCACTGTGGGACATTCATGTGTAAGTACATATCAATGCACTCTTTATACTACATATGTCTGCCGCAGCATTTCGCAACGATTATGGCTTAAGGAATCGCACTCGAATCAAAGCAAGTCAGACTGTTCCCCTTCTATGAAAAAAAAGCAAATCCAAGTCGCCCTTCAAGGAACATATGCGATGCGTTAGAACCCTTCACGATCCTTTACATCACGACAAGGAATTGGTAACACAAGTTCGAAAACGGAACTTCTTGAAATGACCGGAACCCACCGTCTGGGAGGCCACTTGAGCTGATTCACACCACATTTTTAAGCTGGTTACAGGGGATTTAGACGAAGAGCCAACGATCTGGCACGGGAGCTTAGTAGCCATCATAACACAGTAGCTGCCTATTTGCATCGCTTCGGAGTCTCGGAGATACGGCGTAAGGGTACCTCATGAGCTGAGAGGCCACCAGCTCCAAATAAGAATAGATGCATGTCAGAATTTATTGACACTTCGCAATGCTGGATGATCTAATCACTGGTGACGACATGTAAGATCTCTAAGTAAACCTCAAGATGAAGCCCAGCGGCTAGGATGCAAAGAGCATAAGGTTCTGACCCCGAAACAGAACTCCAACCTAAAAAAGCAAAGCTCAGCATTTGGTGGAGTTCGGAGGAATGTTCACTAGCAGTCGCTGCCATCGAAGTCCACTGTCACCCATCGCCGAAGTGTATTTTGCCCAGTTGGTCCGCGTTGTTGCAGCTCCACAGCGATGTTTAGTTTTTCCACGACAATGCTTACCCACACATTGTGAAAAAGACCCACAGGAAAGTTCGAAGCTTGAGATGGCATGTACAGACCCACCCACCGTTTTTACCAAATCTGGGTGCAACAGGTTACCACCTGTCCCTGTCGCTATCGATCCACTTGGAAAATAAAAAGATGTGAACAACTTGAGACATGCATCGTTGACCTTTACCCTCGAAACCTCAGGATTTCTACACAAGCAGGATCCATAAGTAGCCTGATGTTGGGCAATGGGTTGTCAATAATCATAATGCATGTATTTGCTAATGATGCTAGTTATGAAGGGAAAAAAATTTAAAAAGAGCGAAGTGACTAAAAACTTCCCCGGCGATCTAAAATTTGGATATGGGTAGAAGCATATTTGTGGAAACTCCGTAATCTTCAATCCACTTGTGCGGCTGATTCAACGAATACATACCTGTCTCTGCTTTGCTTCGCTGTCGACAGCAGACTGTAGTTCTTCTATTTCGCGCTGCTGCTGCGCTTTATCCTTCTCGAGCCTAAATAAGTTTAGTGATCAAAATCTGAACTGAGTAAAACATGCCTCCCTTCGAAAGTGGACAAAATCGTTGATACTATTCCATTCATAGAGCTACAATAAGAGGTGGATTTAGATAGATGAGATGAACTGTTGCGTGTTCGTTTCCCCTTGTTTTGTTGGTTGGAGACATTGGAATGCGGCGAAAAAAGAGAGGACCTCAGAAGGGTAAGACAGGTGTAACTAAATTTAGCTCTTGCAAGACCATGATGAACTCTCTTGATTTCTTTTCTGTCACAATCTCCATGTATCTCATGTGGGATTCCCTAACCAGTAAAGCAACTCAGCACTCACTTCGCTCTCATTTTCTGCACTATATCGAGCTGGTCAGTAATTTCGGCTATGCCTTCAGTGTGCTTCTTTCGGAGCGCCGCCATAGCTGTCTCGCTATTGATAGCTGCTTCTTCAAGGTCGCGACGAAGTTTAGCCAGCTAAATGAAGGTAACTGTAACGTATTGAAATAAAGCGGAGATAGCTGAACCTTCTTACCTCGGCTTCGCGCTTCTTGTTGAGTTCCATTTGAGCCTGGGTCGCACCTCCTGCTTCATCTAGCCGATCACCGAGTTCTTCAAGCTCCAGTTGCATCTCACACCTCGCTTTCTCAGCCTAAATGACTTCCTGTTCAAACCAGCAAGCTTGTACGGTCCGAGTCATTTAGTTGTAGTCATAGGAGCTAATTGGCTGTATTCAACGTCTGCACACTTTGAGAGCGAACAATGAGCAGACAGATTACCCGATATGTGCAAAGGTCTGTATGTAACTGGTGCACCTCAGTAGTCATCAGTCGGAAGCACACTAGCTGTACGCATCCTAGCCCAATCTCGTAAACTATAGGGACCACACCCAATCACAAGAAACCATCTTGAAAAGGGGGAAGTCGCCATAAATGTAATTGCTGCACCTTGCTTCGAGCCTGACGTTCGGCTTCGAGCTCTTCTTCTAACTCTTGAATGCGCGATTGAAGCTCCTTGATTTGTCGTTGAAGCTTTGCAACCAACGACTGCTCATCTTCTAAACGTGACGTCAGCGTGTGAATCTCGGTATCTTTCCTGCAAACAATGACATTGACTGTAAGAGACTGCAAGAGTTTGCACGCGAATTCAGCTCGCGTGGTGGTTTTTTTCCTCGAACACATATTCCTCCCAAATTATACGAAAAGAAGCCGTTAATTATGCAGAGCTACAATCTTTTTATTATTTCCAGACCTATTGGTGCTTCGTCGGACATAATATACTGCACTGGTCGAAGCATAATTATTTGTTGATTCGCCTATTGAGCCTTCAGTGCACGATAGCATTTTCTATTTCTAAGTTCAGGCCAGCATGCATGGCAGGGCCTCGAAAACTTCCACTGTTTTTCATTATAGAATGCGGTATGTTGGCGGTAGATTATGTGGGGTGTGTCGGTCACAGCTGCTAGTCATGCTCGACGGAAGGAACTGATAAGGAGTGACAGTGAACGTTGAATGCAGGAGCCGTTCTACCAATGGGGATCATGAAGAGCGTAAGCCACTGATTCCTCACAACGCTTGTAGTCAAAAGATTAATCTCGTCATTTTTAGATGATACTGTGCGATAGGAGGGGACAGTAGGCTTGAAGTGACAAAAGGGGGTGGCACAATTTCTCCTCTTAATTTCACAGCAAGCGGCCATGGTTACGTGACGGCTACCGTCCCTTTCCACTAGGAACTCAACCCATTTACGGCCGCGCCTTTTATGCTCTCCTTACATTAACTTTTAATTTCTCCTATTACTGTAGCTGGAAATAAATGATTCTTGGACCACAATGCCTCAAGAAGGCTGTGAGCTCAGCTAATACTTGAAAACATGAAAAAAAAAACATAAGAACACTTGATCAATAATATAAATACCACAGGAGCACGATATGGTGTTGCCCGCCGGTGGGCCACGCGGTCGCCAATGGGTTAAAACTTTCCCTTCATGTCGCGCGAGCGCGCACGATCGTGCGCGGCGAGCACGAAGCCGTTCTTAGGGAGAAGATGACACTCTCACGATTTAGTTCAATCGAGGACCGAACCCTCTACAAAAATTTTTCAGATGGAAATTTGGAGTAATATAATATAAATTCTCAGTTTGCCCAACTTTCAAAAAAAGTTTCCGCGATACGGTTCCTGAAAAACTTGTTGCTTCTAATGGCGCTTGATTGTCCTCGATATCTACAGACCTAGCCATACATCTGAGCGTAAACTTTGAGAGAAGCGGTCAAGATGATAAGCTGCTAGGAGCGCAGGAGCAAACTCCTACATTAGAAATAAATATTTTCAAGAAACGCATTGCAATAGCAGCTCACTTTTTGATAATATTCTCCTGGTCATGCTTTTGACGTGTGATCTCTTCGATTGTCTCCTGAGCGATCTAAACGAAGTATTGTATGCTCTTGAATTATTTTGTCGATGAGGTTTTCCAACTCAGGCTCCCACTTACCTTCAGCTCTCCTTCGAGTTTCCGTTTCTGTTTCTCCACATCTTGACGATTTCGTTTCTCGCGTTCTAAGGTGTCCTCGATCTCGTCCAAGGTTGATTCCAGTTTCGCTTTGATCTTGTTCATGTGATTTAGCTTGTCCTCTTGAGCTTGCATATCTTCGAGAAGTTTTCGGTTCACCTGGAAAAAAAGGTGTTTCATATATTCAGTATAACTTTGTTCCTCATTTCATAACTCTTGAGTGTATAAAAAAGAAATGAAGGGGACGATGACTAGAAGCGGATAGGAAAAGTATAGACAATAACAGCGGACCAATGGCGAAGCGATGGCTCTTCTGTAAGGCTCAGGCGGCGCCTGATTGGCCGGTTTAGTTTCATTCTACGGGCATGAATACCCATTCCCATATTCTCATTTTGCAAAATATACACTAAAAGTAAATGTTGATAGACCATTGTAGATACTGCTAACTGTGACAAGAGCAACAGAGCACATCTACAGGAGAGTGTTTGCCAGCCATGGTGAGTTAAAGGGATAACAAAGTCATCAACAATGGCTGGTTAAATTTCCTGACTTCGTTCGAGCACATACTCTTAGCGGGGAAATTTTTGACCCACAAAAATCGATAAAGTATTGATCACAGATTCGCCTTTCTTCTCATTCCTATTACAATACGGGCTGATATACATTATTACTCACCTCCTCCTGATATTTCTTCTCCTTGTTGATTTTGGAAATGATTTCATCCTGGGATGCAATTTCATCCTAAAAATACAGGCTTTTTTTTCTGGTCCATCATTCTCTAAACCGGACTCGCCTGCAAACTACGAATCTGATGATCTTTTGCTTGCTTCTCTCCTTCTTGTTTCTTGATGGTCGTCTCAAGATCAGCTACGGTCTTCTTTAAGTTGTCGTTGTCTTGTTCGACCTGAACTTTTTTTTGAAGTGAGTCTTTTTAAAATCTTATGAAGTAGGGAGGTCAAGAATCATGGAACATTTAAGAGCATCCGACTAGCCGACATGAAACTTTTCCCACCTTCTTCTTCGCCTTGGCAAGTGCTGCGTTACGGTCTTCTTGATCAGCTAGTTGATCGTTCAGATCGGCGTTCTGAAAGAGAATTACTCTGTGATTAATATGCATAAGTGAGGTTGGTTAGGCTCGTACTACTTTGAGGGTGTGATCTGCGAGCGATTCCTGGTGGAGCTGATGCAGTTGGCGGGTCGTCAGTGATCGCGAGGATAACTCGTATTCAAACCTTTGTGAATGTCTCCTACTCTGACTCAAAAAAGCGATTTTAGCAATTCGGGATGAAGCCACGTAGTACCTAAGGAGCCCGAAGTTGCAGCTCACAACTTTTCGTGTCGTAATGGCCGAGATACCCTATTTGCAAGAGTTGTAAGTGCGGCTGGTTTTATTGGTTGTTCAGATGCTTAGGAGAGGGCACAAACTCAAAGAAACACGCAAAGTTCACTTGTTGAGGACTGTTGCTCATCTCATGCACTTTTGGGACCACACAAAAAAGGGTAGATTAGATCTTATTCACTGAACTATTACAATGATGTGATTCTTCAGTACATGATGATACCCTAATTGATAACCATCAACCCATGTTATTGTTAACGTCAAATGCGTCGTTAGCACCTTGCAAAGTGGCCAGGATGTGACAAGTGGGTCTTATCCATTTTGAATGCTATTATTGCTGTTTCAACCTCGAATTCTCCTATCGCCTCTTTGCGACAATCACTACTCCCGGCGACCTGGTAAACAGCTTACAAATAACTTCATACGATCCGTCACCGATTAAGTCGAATAAGTAGAAAAGGCATCGTTTCCTGACCGAAGCTGAAATTTGAAAGCATTCTAATCTTTTTGATTTTTCTCTGACCTGATACCAACCCATGAGCTGTCTCCGGTGCCCACGTGATCTAGAGAGGATTCCGACTGCTGCATATGAAGAGAATGGGCGCCTTCTTCCTGTGGAGTAGGTCGAGGGTTTATTTCTTTCCATGAGGAGGAAGAAGCATTTAGGCCAAGAGGATGAACTCATTACGTTCTTGAAGAACCGTTCCAAGGAAGGTCATCGATTCGGATAAAGCTGTGGCTCCTATCGGGAGTTTTGGAAGAGGCTCTATCGCAACTCTGCCTCAATTTCACGGGAGAACCCAGGCTATACAAGATTCTTTGAAGAACATTACTGGTGTGAAAGCGTGACCCTACCTGTTTTTCAATGTCAGCTTTCTGAGCGAGCAGTTTCGCGCTGCGCTCTTCAATTTCTGCATTTCCATCTCGTTCTTGCTCCAGCTGTAGCAGCACAGCTTGTTTTTCTGCCTATAAGTCGAAATTTTTATAAAAACACTCGTATTTCTTGGAGAATTTCTCCGAGGTGATCCCCACGTGCCTGAAGACGAGCGTTCTCTGCCTCGAGCTCTTTACGTTTGCGCTCTTCTGCCTGGTGGCTCTCCTCGACTTCTTTGAGTCTGAAAATGAACTTGTCATGCTTGAGCAGTAAGCTTTGAAAATTTTCACCCACTTCTTCGCCAGTGCTTCCATTTCCTCATCCTTTTTGTTGCCTTTGATGAGCGGTTTCACTTGACCGTAAAGTTTGAACCAATGCCATGTTCGAAGCGTACACCATGCACGCACATTGCGCTGCACGATAATGAGACCAACCCTGCAAAATAGCTGATCATTCAGACGAAGATCTAGTTCTCACGTCTCTTTCGCAAACGCTAATTCTAATATTTACGATGAATTATTAATGAGTGTCGTTCTGCCACAATTATTGCCATAAACCCTTTTTTGGAGAGTGCAGGTTAAGCCTTCCAGTCAACTAACCGCAAGAAGAATTACAAGAGGGTCTGTCATGGAATGCAGAGTTGATTTTATTAAGCAAAATAAAGTCAAATAAAGGCCATAAATAAATGCCCGTTGGAGGTGATGTACGGCCAAGTGCATGCTATCAAACACCTAGCCGAGTCCATGGTCGATACGCCAAATAGGCCTCCCACCTTTTCGTAGTTAAGTAATTGGGACCATATTCTTCAGGGAGGATGAACGCATGATGTGTACATTGTCTGACCACACGCAAGTCATTGTACAGGCTACAAATGCATTTAAACGCTTGGAACCCGATTCTTGTTCAAATATTTGTCGTAGAGAAAACTTATAAGATAGCGGGCACTGAAAGCACTCCACATGCAGCATACTATGATTTTCAAACAGCTTTTGAGGCTAGGTTTTATGCGTTGATAGGCACAATTAACCATGTTCGCAACTCTCCAGAGCCTACATGGCGTAGTTGTCTATTCTTAATTTACCGGAATCTGTCCTATTATAAATCTCAGATGTTAAGTGCCGACTCTTTATCCTTTAAAGACCACACTGAAAGTCCAGATCGAGGTGGTTACATTGTTTTACACCCACACCTCTACGTCTACAACATCCAGTTTTCTGCCTCTGAAACTTCGCTCTTTCACATTGGAATTTCCCTGCTTTTTTTCCTGAAATGTGGCAAAGTAGATAAAGGACGTCGCATTCGAATTGCTACCTTAACTTCTATTAACTCTCCCACATGTTGACTACTGTATTTTCGTTATACTCAGATCTGTCAGATATTTCCTGATAGCAAAAATCTCACTTCTGGTCGAGCTTCCTCTTGTAATCGCACATGGCCAGGTAGTGTCGACAGGCGCATTGGAATTTCGTGATGATCACCGAAAGTGCTTGGTCGCGGAGCTCTTCGAGATGGGCCAACACACCGGCTTTGAAAAATACCTGAATGGAACAAACATCAACGAAAGGCACTTATCAATCGAAAGCTTCTGCTTCATAATGGGGCTTCAAAATAAACTTTGGTAACTTGCCATAAAGCCACGTTACCATGTGTGACCCTGTATTTTCATGACAAACACGGTTGGTTTGGGAAGGTGGGCTGTATACGCCACACACGGGTAAAGGCATAGTTCCCGGTGGAAATGGTTCCCAGGATTTCTCATGGGTGATAATCCATGGCTTGGTCCATGAAATGGCTGCATGGCGTTTCGTAGGGCCGAAAGCAGCCTAACCAGGGCGCAAAACGGCTGAAATAATTGGTTCCTGCCCAAGAAAGTACGTGCTTAGCGTTTTGTAGAAGCTGGTTTCATTCGAAATGGAGCACATTTTATGCATTTGCGATCAGGTGCTACACACTAATGGCTACAAGCGTTGTTCTGCAGCAAATGAAACCTTGTAATGGCGAACCACAGAAATTAATATCCAGAAATGGCTTGATGCTTCAAAATATTTCACATTCTTTTTGCCACTGATGAACTAGTCTGTGTCAACACTTTTGCTCTCTAATCCTATATAAGAAGAAAATGTTGTTGCAAGCTAGTAGAACTGTTCGGTTAATGCATAATCACTGCGGATTTTTCCAACAAAATTTATTTTAAAAAACCGGGAAAATACTGAACAAAGACATGTTCAAATAATTACTCCGGAATATATCCACCATCTACGCCAAGCCTTGCTTCCCATTTGCTAGGAGGTCGGACTCCACAAGCGAAGATGTTTCGATTTTTGGAGGTGATCCACACCTCGTTACCGGTCATCAAGTCATCAATTTCGTCGGAAGTTCTGTTCGCCAACCAATTTCCCAACGGACGATTGGCCTGCTAATCCGTAGGAGTTTCTGCTGGTAAACAAAGCGAAGTAGAAGCAGATTCCATTCCTTATTCGACTTTGGCTGACTGTTCCATCGTCGAGACATTTGTTGAGATCACTTTAAAACTGTGCCACCATCCAACCTTTCTCGAAGTAATAGGGCATAATTTGACGTATATGAAGATTACTTTCTGGGCATATTCCTATTAAGCCGCGCAGAAGAGTATTCCTATCAAATCCCAATTTCAACATTCAAATTCTATCGAGAGAAAAGAAGCGGCGAAAAAATCCGCAATAATTGTGCATCAACCATTACGTCTTTCTTACGTTCTGGTGTTAAGAATTATTCGCAATTAGCAGCATAATCTAGCTATTTTTAAATGCGCAGCGCTTCCGATCTTTTACTTCGGCACAATTACTGATCGATTCCTTTCTACGGAAATTGCCCGCAGAAATACGGCAGAATTTCAGAAAATCGTAACTTTTATCTAGTCCTATTATTCAACAAAGAATTTCCAGCACCATAACTTACCTTCTAGCAACATTTTAAAGTCCATGAGTTTCATAAACTGCCCACCAGTTTCTCAGCATCACCTTCCTAATCAGATTCCACCTTTTACCGGAATTTTCGGCGTTTCATCTGACCATGTATGTTTGTGGATGTAGTTGATGACGAGACCCGTTTACATCTGAGGTGTGCCGCCGATCTTCTAGAAATCGATGCGTGCAGATTTCCAAGCATCTTTGGCGATTGCTGTCGGTGAGTTCTTGTGATAGCCACTGACCGAGCTTCGTCAACATTCCGAGAAATCGTGGACCACCGTCCCTCAGCGAAATAGAACACGACTTCAGACGGTTGCTGTTACGCCAGTTTTTTTTTTCAGTTCGCTCAGCAATATAAGTCGGCCAAGGCAGACCTCATCTTCAAGTTTGTATCGAAAGGCTTTGAAGCGTTTGAACAGGGTGCGCACAGACCACTTGGAGGGGCCCCAAGGCCGCATAGTTAACGCAAGTATGCGGCGTTGGGGCTTTGGCAGCGGAATCGCCAGATTCGCACTTGTAAGATATCGCATACCGAATCTTGATGGACAACCCGATCGTTATATCTTGTGTCGACATACAAACACAAACAAACGACATGCAAAGAGACATATTATAACCTTGTGTGTCTGTTTGCTTGTCGTTTTGTGTGTCAGCCCGCAAATAATCACATGGTGAGGAAGGTGTTATGAAACGAAGTCTATGGATATTGTTTACATTGATCCCCTAACTTAAAAGGTCATTCTGACGCCATTGACTGGGAATCATAACATCCTTTCCTCTGTTGCAGGTTGGACCGTATAGCCGCAGGGCTGTGAAAACATAGAGTCGAAAACTTCTACTTTGACACAGTTCGCATCAACCATCGTCAAACACTCTAGCCCCTATGTTTCTCATCATAATCGTGTGGGTGGTATCCTTAAATAAAAACTCCATGGAAGCTTCCGGGCAAAGATACCACTGAAGCGAAGTATTCGACAGATACCTTTCGCACACCCAATAGTTTGGTGTGGAACTTGGCGTGAATTGAGAATATGCTGACTTAATGTAAATCATAAGGTAAGAACTTTGCAAAAGATCCTCTTCGTTCACGCTCATTCTATGGTTTTGAAGTTCTAGTGAAGCTCCTCAGAAGCGGGTCAAGCGTTGCCGAAGCAGGACAGCGCTAGATCGAGGCGAATCCAGCTAACCAATCCAACCAATCCGGTAGAGGCAGTAAAAAACATAATAATATGGATTCCGAAAACCATCCTCCGTCCAAGGCAGTTCATCGCTGGTCATGTAGTATGTTGTGTCGTGAAATGAATGTCGCATCTGGACGAGATTTCAATAGATATCACATTTACATATCGATTTACTTTAACAAGAAATGCGCTTCGTTTTGAATTACGTTGTAGGAACCTTGGCGTAGTTTCTACCGGTGGTTTTGGTGGGCCATTGTTGGCGGTGTCCGTACCAATTCTTGAGGTTTTTTGAGTCATGCCTAGGCTGCTTTTCGTTCCGACCTTTTCATAAAGCGTCATAAGGGACTATAGGTGGACTCATCGCAGGTAGAAATTTCCGAAGCCATTTCTATGATCCTATGTACAATATTATCAAGAAGACAGTGAACCGAATTTGTGAATCGTCAGCGGTATTCCAACGTTAGCCAGTTTCCTGCTCACTACACGGCGTTTCCATAACCATAGGATTGGGAGGACCGATCATACGCCTGGAAGATGCTTTCGTGCTGCGGTCCAGAGCAGCTTCCAGAAAAATGGACTCTGAGACCGACCTATTTCAAGTTCATATACATGAGCTCTTTTCGAATCTGCGACTTCATTTGTGACGCTATGACAGACGGTCATTCACGCTGAAGAGGAACAGATCCCCACTTTTCGAGAAGTAGCAAAAATTTTGTGTCAGGTACTTGGGTGTCAGAGCTCGTGAAAAAGATGAAATAGTCGTGAAAAAGTTATTGTTCTAGAAGTTGTTTCCGTAACAACCCTACAGAGAATAAAAATACTAGTACTGGATAATTTGTACTGGATTGTAGGAACACACGTAGAACTGCATACACGATTATCAAATATATAATTATCACAAATGGAATCATATTCGATTTTCTCACGAGATGGGGAGCAAGATTAGCCAAAATAGCTTGATGATAGGTCTTTTCCTTCACTTTTCCTTTCCTCCTTTCCCCCTCCTTTCAGGCTGAACACACTGGTGCCACCAAGATAGGTCAGTAGGAGGCTTACACAAAACAGATGTCTTCCGCTCAAATTTTATCAGTCGCCTCATAGTGAGATATCAAGAAAAGTAGGAAACGGATTCTGTGAAAGGGGCTGTCGAATGGTCTTGGAGAGCACTGCCTTCATGTGAAGCAAAAGTAACCAGAACGAAAGTAATACCTTGGTAAGTCCACATTGGAAGTCTTCATTTTTGATGGAACCCTTGGCAGTGAGAGCGGCCGCGATCCCCTCACCAGCTTCCTTTTCCGTCTTTGCTTTCTTAGCGACATCGGCAGCAAGCACAGCATATCTGAATTGGATCAAAAAGCGAGCTACTCTTCAGTAGGGAAGTGTCTTTACCTTTGCTTGAAGTCAACATAGGGCATGCGGTTAGGGAATCCCTTACGGCAAATACGAATTCCTTCCAACACACCATTGCAAGTCAGTTGGTTGAGCACCAAATTGGCCTCAATCACACCTAAGCATAACAGTTTGAAGATAATTCTCGTCTAAGATTCAGGAAGTTTTAGTTGACAGTAGGTTGGAACTGTTTACAGTAGATTTCAATCGGAATTTTTTTGTGTCTTGTGCATCGCCTCTACACAGTCAATGAGATTCATTCGAGCTTCTGTTGAGAAGATACAAATACCTCTCTGCATGCTGGACCTACATGTATCACAAGGAATAAAAGTAAAGGTGTTTTTCCCGCCCACGGAAGCAAGAGTAGTGATCGGAAGTCCTTCAAGCAGGCCCAGTTCTTGCAGCTGAGCTGGAAGATGCGATGACTTCGAGCTGGCTCTGTAATTTGCTCAATGGCACTTTGGCAGTTGTTCTGCTTATTATTTTGTCGGTTTTTGCCGCACTAGATCTTGAATCATTTTTGTTACTTACTCCGTCATAACTGAGGAGAACTTTTCTTGCAGCACGGTGAGAGAAAAGCTCCACTTATTTATGACGGAATAAGAATAAAAAAGCTCCAGAAATACCACAACAAAAAATCGCGTGCGAAGCGCTAGGAGGCTAGAGCTCTGAGTCAGTTTGATTTTCATAAAGAAATTTTTTCGGACATGGGACGGAGGCTGTAGCGCAATGACCACGCCAAACATCCAGCCTAGTTGCCTGCGCGATATAGTTGATCAACCGAGTTGTTGGCAAGTTTTCTTCCATCCAAGCACGACTTGCTCACTGGGTCACTTACATGACTTGGAAGCCACATTAAATGGCATAAAGATGAAGGTGATGGGGCAAAGAGTAGAATATAGGGCTCATTGGTACACAGCGACCGGGAACGGAAAGAAACAGCCGAAAACCTCGAAAGGAAGCACATTGACAGCCGATATTCGTAATGCAGGAATGATTTTCTCCTGTGCAAGCTGGGCCTTTTAGACGCAACGCGCAGACTACGACTGTCAGTGATGTCAGTATTTGCCCCTTGTGGTTCACTGGTTGGAGTGAAACCAGAGAAGATTGGTAAGTCTCTATGCTTGAGTATCGGAGAGATGTTGCCTGCGACTTGCCTAGTGTATTTGATCATTTTGCGGAGTGAGCTACAGATCAGAAGCTCGGAACTGCATTTCGGCGCTCATCGATGGCGATTTTTTCAAATGTCGACGAAATAGAGCGATTCCACCATAGGCAAGGTGGAAGAGGAAGCATCGTGAAACACTTCTTTCAATATATCCAGTTTCTCCGAATGTGGCATTATAGCGCTCTCTTACATAGTCATAAAATGATTGTAGGATATTCCTTTAAACCTAACGTTACATCCCATTCAACCAAAAATTCACTGCTTCCGGAGCTCTCAGTAGTGTAATGCCACGTACCACTTTTCTTCTGCTCGTTCGGGATGATACATCTGATGAAATGTGGATGAGTCTGATGGAGCATGTGCATTAACTTATTCAGGGATTCGCGATACATCATGGATACCGTCATGAACGACGATGATTTGCCCTGAAAACCCTCAAGTGCAGATATAAAAAAAAGCCGGTCTCATTTTCATACGATAGTCTTTAGTTTTTACTTTCGAATTTCAGAAATGATTTGTGCTATCAGTTGTTGATTTTTACGGCACGAATTATTTATTGGCAGAGTTTCTATGGATCCAAGTTAGTTATGCATTTAGTAAGGCGGTAAACATCAGAGACCACCCAGTGCGATGTATGTATTGGGATCTTTTACTTGGTCGACTATATCAGGAATGATATTCAACATACCTTCTTCTTGCCTGGTGCAGCTTTTTTGCCAAGACTCGCGATGTCTTCTTGTGTGTTGTAGTCCGCCCACAGTTCAGACATCAACTGATTTCCAGTATTGGCTTTCAGTACTGATACGGCTGTGTCATTCAATGGGTCCTTGAATGAAAATGTTCAAGATTACTGGAAGAGTAAACTTCCGTTATTACCACACTATACCTTATTTTTCTCTAGCCATCCTTTCACATTGTATCTCACTGTTCCTGCATAGTGAACGATAGCCAAATGCGCCTCGGCCTGAAATAATCTGTCTCTTTGAGACGATAATTGGTGAGCTGAGGTCGAAGTTTCTAAAAACGCACCTGTTTCCCCTTTGGTGGACGGGGTTTCTGGAAATTCGGGTGTTTTCCAAGATGCTGGTCATTGAGCTTTGAAGCCAATGTCAAATCGGTGGCTTTTGGAACGATACACTCCTCGTCAAGCATAGAAATCACTCCAAGTGGCTGAAGCGATTGATATTTGAGATTCTAGTCAGAGTTTTCTTTCTCCATTCACACCACTCACGGAGAAGCTCAAGGCCCTTAGCCTCAGCAGACTCTTCTTTTTCATTTTTATTCATTCATTTCATTTCTTCATTTTTATTTACGGTACAGAAACAAACCAATTTTAGAATTCGCAACAATTAGCCCAAGGCGCAGGGCTAGGCCAGGCGTTATAATGATGAAATTGAATTATTGAGTTATACATGCATTTATTTTGAAAAGGGTACTAGTAATTAAAATATCTATAAAATCGGTATTTATGGAAACAGATAGAGGTTTCAATGCTTGAATCGTAGAGGGCAAATAAAAGGGTATAATCGTAACCAATGAACGTCAGATTGGTGTTCGTCATGTCCGGGATCATCTTGAAGAGTTCCTGTTGAAGTGCTGAACAGGGCTATCTATCAATACTAGCTCTGGTACAAACTATGGTCATTCGCCGGCGGCTTATTGAACACTCTCAAGTGTCTTCTTCCACTTCGGCGACGATTGTGCTCTTCTTAAACAGTACAGAATAAATTTTCCTCCTCAGAGCTCAATGTTTTCGTTCTATTTTGTTACATGTTTATCAATCTTCGGAAAAACATTTCTACGAGTAGTCTGAACTCCTTCGATGCCCGTTCCCAGCTCTATAGACAATAACGGTCAGACATCCCGCATGGCTGAACTGTTTCATTTTCCTTTTAGCCGTTTCACGTTCGAAAGTCAACTCATTTGATAACAAAACACAACACACCAGGGATCCTTACTATATATAATCCACAAGTTTGGTGTGTCTGTTTGTATGTATGTATGTATGTATGTATGTATGTATGTATGTATGTATGTATGTATGTATCTATGTATGTATGTATGTTTGTTTGTATGTAACACAATCCGATTTTACCTGAAAAAACACCTTTAGAGGTCGGGACAAGTTCGGGATGGGTGGAGCCCAAGGCAAAATTAATAGAGCACATACGAGCTCTGCGGAGCTCCGCCCACGGGGGGCGGGGCATGTGCCGGAATGGGCGGTGCTAACAGTAAAACATCTTATTTTTGTTTCGAAAAAGCCCAGACACCGGGGAAAAATGTTCAAAGGTGGGGATTGGGTCAAGGGACCAGACGGTGGAGACTCACATGCTGTGGGCGGAGCTTCCGCAAAATGGGCGGTACTTTTCAGATGTATTCATAACTCGATTCAATTAACGCGCAGAGGCCAGGGAAAAAGCTAAAAAGAGTGAGCAGGGCCTTATGCGTGCTGGGCATGGGTAAGTTTAGCGAAGCTCCGCCCACGGTGGGCGGGGTGTGCGTTAAAGTGAAAGCTACTTTTCAAAAATGAGTGTAACTTTGCTCGAAAACGTTCTAGAATGCGGGAAAAAAGTGGTTGGTGGTCACGGAACAAATGTGGCCAAACCCTCGAAGTGGGCGGGGCTGGCACCAAAGTGGGCGGAGCTTAGATCAAAAATGTATAACTCTATTCAGAAACGTTCTGGGATGCGGCAAAAAGGTATTAAGGTGCAAAAGAACAAATGTCGTTAAATCGCAGAAGTGGGCGGGGCTGGCACCAAAGTGGGCGGAGCTTTGATCAAAAATGTATAACTCTATTCAGAAACGTTCTGGGATGCGGCAAAAAGGTATTAAGGTGTAAAAGAACAACTAAGGTCAAATCCCAGAAGTGGGCGGGGCTGGCACTAAAGTGGGCGGAGTTGGCACTAAAGTGTGTGGGGCTAAGACAAAAATTCATAACTCTGTTCAGAAACGTTCTGGGATGCGGCAAAAAGGTATTAAGGTGCAAAAGAACAAATATGGTCAAATCCCAGAAGTGGGCGGGGCTGGCACCAAAGTGGGTGGAGCTTTTATCAAAAATGTATAACTCTATTCAGGAACGTTCTGGGATGCGGCAAAAAGGTATTAATGTGTAAAAGAACAAATAAGGTCAAATTCCAGAAGTGGGCGGGATTGGCACTAAGTGGGCGGGGCTTAGATCAAAATTTTAAAGCTATTTAGAAACGTTGTGGGATGCGGGAAAAGTGGTAAAATTTAGCAGAACAAATGTGGTCAGATTCCACAAGTGGGCGGGATTGGCACTAAAGTGGGCTTACATTGAGATTATTAAGTACTCTTTATGGCCACACACGGCCCCATCTCACTTCCCAAAAAACGATGGCCGCTACAGAGGTGTCAGGAAAGAGGCTCAGATGATAAAGTTCTGTAATGAAAATCAGAAGCACATGGTTCCGTCCCTAATGGCTAGAGCCCCTAGCGCGCGCAATGCGTGCCTAGCCGCCTTGTTTCAAAATATTTTACATCATCCATACACTCGCATATTCTGTTAAGTATTGATGTATTCACTGTTTGTGTGTTAAGGCGTGCCTGCCTGATCCCATGAACAGATAAATAAATGACTTTTAAAAAGTGGCATACCTTTTCAATAAGCTCAATACATGCTTGTAGATCAAGACCAAAATCGATGAACTGCCATTGAATTCCTTCACGAGAATACTCTTCCTGTTCCAGAACGAACATATGGTGATTGAAGAACTGTTGCAATTTCTCATTGACAAAATTGATCCAAAGCTGCTCGAATGAATTATGCTGGAAATGAACTCAATCTGATCAATATAATATACAAAGTACAAGGTTATTTTCGGTCTGATTGTGAGTACTGTGGCATAAGGCTATTTTCCAGAATCAGTCAACTTCGCTAAATGTATTTCAGAAAGTAAAAAGCAGAAACTCGCCACCGCGAGGCTTGGACATGACTGCTCTCCTCCCAACATCTGTCGTCTAATTTTATTTCTGCATTATTTCAGACACTTCCCTGATAATGAAGCCTTGCCACTTTTTCCTGAAGTTTTTCGATTACCTGTCTTGAGTTTTCAGCATTTTCAGTTCAGGCAGCTCAGTCGAAAAAAGCGCAAGGTCCGAGAAGAAAACTCTACTGAGAAGTCTTCCAGAGCCACGCCTGTCGCCTATCTCCCACAACATCAAAAAAGATTTTCATCAGTAGTTGTCAAGCCCTGCTAGGCTCATTACGCGGTTTCTACCAGGATGGAACGTGCCCACCTCATGGAAACCTAGCAGGACTTGTTTTGACCTAATGTTCTTGTCAACTACTGTTATTTAGCCACAGCATGCGATCCGTATTCTCACAACGTTCCGAGTTGAGGGGAAAACTCGGTCCCGGATAGGACTATAAACCGTACCTGTGCTTTCTTGGCCCCGTGCTCTTCATCCCTTAAACTATCGGAACCCTGCTTGCCCTCACCTTCTTAGCGGCTGTTACAACTTGTTTTGACTTGATGCTCTTGTTGATTGATGTATTTCACCGCTGTGCACTTTTGTTTGTAGTAACTGTTGTTGACTGTATTCTGTGAGACTGGGTTGCTGTATAAAAAGGAAGATCCAGACGATATTGGCAATTATTGCCCAATCTGCCTGCTGTCTGTAATCCAATAGCTTTTCACACGAGTCACCCTTAACACGTTGACGACGAGCCAGTTTTTTCGTGTCTGTCCCGTGGGACGACACAGTTTCTTTCTTGGAAACTTGTTATTTCTCGGAAAAATGAGTGGTTACATTCAAAAACATTTGAAATCCGCAAACCTTCTAGCAGTATTCGAATCTTGCCCAAGATTTGCGGCTACTCGGGGTAATTTCAAAACTGACGGTGATAAACTTGAATGGGGGTATATAAATAGGATCTCTGAGAGTATTATTATCCTTGCTACTATTTTTGTCATCATGAGTGTCCCGGATATTGAAATGGAAGACTCAATGAAGTTTTTGACCGCTGGCTGCTCGACAGCGACGATGATGCTGCAGGTGGTTTAGTTGGCGACGATATGGCTCCTGCGGTTGATCCTGTCTCGTATTTGTATTATTCATTTTGGAATCAATTTAATAGGTGGCCGGTGCTATTTTGGACACTTATATGCCTAAATTGAAAATCTGCACAAAAAACGGAACGAGCACAGTCACTTTAATCGAAGAATGCACCGTCGCGCAGCATTGCGCGACATCGTCCCATGAGACAGACTGGCTGTAGCGCACCATTGCGTGACATTGTCGTCAACGTGTTAACATAATTGGCAAAATACCAGATGAAGGACAGCCATGCGAGCAAGCAGGGTCTCGGAAAGCGTCAAGTACATTCGATCACATCCTTACAATTACAAAACTCATAGGAGGATCGCGAGAGTACAGGATGCCGTCATGTTTGGCTTTCATCGATTTGAAGAGGGTCTTTGATACCGTCGGACACAATGGGTAAGTGAAGTCTTGTGTAACAAGAGTGTTCCTCCTTAATGGAAAAGGATGCTCTGTGAGCTCTGCAACAGCTTCACGACCATGATTTCATCATTTTACAAGCAAGTCATTGTGACAGTGAAGAGGGGGGCCCAGGTGTACGATGTAATCCAGTGCCGCTTTAGAGAACATCGCCCGTTATTTGGAGTGGGAAGACGTGGTAGTGAAGGTCGACGGCGTTACTTACATCACCTTCATTTTGTAGACAACATCGTGCTTATAACACCGAACATAGAGCAGGAGGAACAAAGATTGGCCGGCTGGACTCGGCAGCGTTTGTGGAAAGGTCGGCTTTAGACTATTTGTGCGAAGATGAAGTTTAGTGTAAATGTATTGGTACCCAATTCTTCTTTTACGCTGAAGAGAGATTATCTCTGGAACCTCTCGCTACGTGTATTTAGTCGAGGAGCCAATGTGATGAATTACTTCGGTTCTGAACTGTCCAGAGGGAACAGTGCAGAGCATTCGGTAACATCGAAGGAGTAGCAGCAGTGCTTGGATTCTGTTCCTTCTTCTTTTCGACCCTGCGATCTTCCCTGGTTTGCAGTCCTTCTCGGAAACTCGGCCTCTACGAAAGTAGGATAGGCATGCAGTCAGCGTCTTTCAGCGTGCTAAGGAAAAACTTGAAATTTCCCTGTGTACGCACACGCGGAAGAGAATCCGAAGTCTCGTTCTCCGTCAACGAAAGAAGATGCGGGAGCCAACGAATCATGTAGGCTGGATACTGGTTATGCAATGTTCTGATAACTGTTGGAACAGGGTGCTTACTGATTGTCTCTATCGGGAGGCGCAACGAACATCACGTCGGCCGCTAGCGCTGTAGTCAGACTCCTCCATGAAAGCTCTGAACGGAAGAGATCCCATGGCTCGCGTCCTTTTAGCGACGCGACCCAACGGACTACTGTCTCGCGGTAAGGCGAATGTAGATGTACCCAGTACCCGCTCAAGGAAATCGATCATAAACGGGACAATAGGTGAGGAAGATAGGGCGACACCATTTGTACCTTTTTGTGACGGCCACTACTTTTTATTGTAAAATCACTCAAACTGGAATAATGTAAAAAACTTTGAGAATGGAAAGGCTCACGTCGAAGATTTCAAAACCAGCGATGTCAAGAACTCCAATGAAGTAGTCTCGTGAGAGGTCTTGAGCATCGAGGGTCTTGTTACATCTGGAATGATGAAGTAGTTTAGTCGACCGATTTTCCCTAATGTGCCAAAACAAAAACGTGAAAAAATACCTTCTGATGAGCCAAGCGAACATTCGCGCGAACAGCGCTTTTGCTAGTGCTCCTAGTGCCCAGTTCACCTAAAATGAGTCTTAGTGGTGAAGTTTTCAGTAATGCAGTTTCAATTTTTTCACAATCTCTTTCATACTTAGCAATCAAAAGTCTTGGAAGAAGGGCCCAACCACTGACTTGTTCTAGGTTCTGCCCTTTATTCACCCATTCGGTGCCGACTTTGACTCGTGGCTTCAGTATCGAATTGACGAATTTTTCATAGTCGACTTGGAAGAGTTTACACGCTAATTCGCCCTCTGAAATTAGTCCTCACATTAACAATTTCAGATGGATTTATCGAGATTCGGAACTTTAGCTGCTTCCGTGTTTTCCTACCCGAGACTCGTTCCACGCAACTTCCTTGTTTTTACACCATCTACATCATGATCTCATTATGCACTAACCAAACTACCAACAATCCACTCCGTGGCAGAACAGATCGGTGATTTTGATTAGTAGGTCTAGTGAACTTTGAACCTTTATATCGAAATAACGATCAGCCATCGAGTTTTATTTAATAATTTCAATAGGTATCAATTCAAATCACGAAGTGGTTGGCAGGTCCGCCCCAACAGCTTTTCCCAATGTTCTAATGAACCTGAATTGGTTCATTTTTTCTTAGATTTTCCACCTATTCCTGCAGAGGCATAATTCAATAATCTTTCTTTTTTGGACGAATGTTCATCTGCTCGTGTCTACGCGTGATAAATATGGATAGAAAGTTCTGCCGCTGTTTGGTCAAATAAGCAAGGAACCGGCAGCTGGCTATGGTATGCGTATAAGTGTGTGTATCTATACCAGGGAATTCTTCAGAAATCCCCAGGAGGAATCTGAGACGACGTAATTTTTGATGGATATTCCACTTAATCTAATATGATCTGAGATATCGAAAACCGTTTGAAGTCAGCCGTTTTCCTTTGAAGTAGAGTGCAAACTTTTATTTTTTTTTTGTTGAGCCTTATTCAGTCCTACACACTGTACACTGTAACTATGCACAGAAATATTAGATATCGGCTGCTGATTTACATACTGACCTGTTCCATTGTCCAATTCGGCTTGTTCTTCCCGGGGCCTTTGCTTGAATGTCAGTTCCCCCATATGCATTATTCCTGAAAAGTGACACAAACGTTCTGTGGAGAGCTTGTGTAAGGATTTCAAAGGGAAGTATTCCCTGATCTCCTGAGTGCTTCCGTCATAAGTGCCGCGTAGAAAACCGTATACTGTTCTAGATTTTATGAAACCACATAAAAAAAAGTTGCAAAAGGTTTATCCCAGTCCCATCCATGTCATCGCCTTATTCCTGCTAAGTAGATGCGCAGGTTTTCAGGGCTGAACCTACAGTTTAAACTTTATCTGAACCATTATCTGGAAACTCACCTGCTGTAATTGCAAACAGTTCGTCCTTCTCCTTCTGTGAGAACTTCATTATATCAAATGCTTCCTGTAACCACAATCATTAGAAAAAAAAACCGGAATGGTTCTGATTCACTGATTTCGAGTTGTGATAACTCAGTTTCCTCTACAGATTAGACTCTACGTTCTTAGTTATGGGTGCATTCCAAAAAGGTAAACGTGTCCCAATTAAAAAGCAATTTCACCTTTGTTTATTTGACAGCAGACTATTTGTCTGCCAACTCAGCATTACTGACCCTTCAGAGACTTTTTGTTTATAAACCAGAAGTAAAACTTTTCGACAGATGTCGACTGCATAGCGTATCTACATCCAAGGTTTCGAAGAACGAGTTCAGTAGGTTTGGCAAAATTTCGATCAGCTTGATATCCCCGTGAGCTGATTCCGCTGGTCTGGGAGGCTCTGTAGAAGACGATATAGCCAGAACGTTAGCCAACGGAATCATTTACAACCTCTGCTGTTAAATCGAATAAGTTTGTACTGTCACTTGAGGATTCATCGGGATTAGAAAATTACGTTTTGAGCACCGTTGACCTGTTCGACGATCATTTTCAAAGGTCTGTCAGGATTGATAAAAATCAAGTTGGAAAGACCTAAAGTCAATTTCTATTGTACAGAGACTTAAGTTCTCGGACTTCTCATAAAACGACTTCGAACCTCGTCCATTGCCAACTCCAAAGGGCCTTCAACTTCAAATCTTTGGGCATTTGAAAACTAGATCACGCGAGTTTTCGTGTATCCGGAGAGAAGTGTTCTAGTTGTCGTATCAGCTATTATATGAGCTACCAGTTATCGTACCAGTATTGTAGCTTAGAAACTGTGATCACATACATCAGTTATTAACATCTCTTCCTTGTCATCCACTCCATCGATTGTGGTTTCTGCTTGCGCCACGAAGTGATAATCCTTGATAGGACGAGTTAGCATCAATCTCTCTGCAAACGTACGTGATAACTGGCTCGAGAAGTGACTCCAACCGAGTTGTGTACTTTGACCAGATGTTGATCCAAATATGAAAATAACTGGGAATAATGTGCCATACCTTTCAATCCCTTTACAGCCCCAGAGTAGAGTTGGTAGAAAATGTGATAGCATCGCTCCCCAGGTGCCTGTTTGATGACTCTGGACTTTTCCAGAAGATCTACAAAAAGATTATTGAGCCTAAGAAATAGTCCAGGACGCAAAAAAAACATACAGTGCTCGATGTCTCCTCCGGCAACCTTTCCGGCCTTGTTGAAGTGGATGCGAATGAACTTTCCGAATCGAGAGGAATTGTTATTACGAACTGTTTTTGCGTTACCTGAGGCATAATCGATTGAATCGATCAGCGATTATCACAACGATCGAACATAATCTGACATTACAGAGTGACTGATGCTTGGATTTCGGATGTTACTTACCAAACGCTTCGAGCACGGGGTTAGTCTGCACAATCTGATCTTCCAACGACACATTTGACTTGTCCTTCTTTTTGTTCCTAAACAAATAAGCTAAAACGTGTTGTTCTACAATTAGAAGAGCATGGTTACAATGTTTGTTTCTACTCGGACCGCTGTTTTCTAATGGTGTTTGAATCCCCTGACTGATGCGGAGAAAAGTTCCCGAACACCCCCTTTAGGCTGCTTCTGAACCTTTCAGTAAATTTCCATCGTTTCGCTTTGCTTGCTGGATGGTAGCGTTGCTCGCATCGGCCAGTAATGACAATCCAAACGAGCTCTCTGTCGTGTTCGATCAAATGATCATACATCTGTTTTTTCGTTGATTCTTTGAATCACTTCACTAAACACTCCGTTTCGTTTACTTGACATGAAGTACCACCTGAAGAAGCCCTTGTTGAAGACGAGGTGCGCTCATCTCTGCAGTCCAGGACGACCAAGTCGTGCCACTGATCAAAACCTCGAGCCCTACCCCCGCGGTTGAGTTGCACGTTCAATTCACTTCCGGGGCTTGTGGTAAAAACGGCTTGTATGGCGATACTTACACTCGTGAAAAAATATTAACCACTTTCAACCACCCACGTGCAGCGATTCCGAATGTGTTAGAAATTTCACAAAAAAAAATTATACGATACCCACCCACGCTTTGGGAAAAAAAGATGCAAATACATAATTTTGTGAGATGTAGGGTTTTTTCAACTTGATCTGCCCTAAATTTCCCCATGTGAAAGGTTGTTCCTGATGCCAAAATTGTCTTCCGCTCATGAAAAAATTCGTTATAGAGTACGCAAAGCCACAGTCGACAGTTAGCCTTGTTCCCGTTTAATACCACATGCAGTTTTCCATCACCTCTGAAATGATACGACAGGACCATCGAGTTGTTTGGTTGGGCCACTTTCTCAAAAGGCCCTTTTCAGACCAGCCTGTTGAGTAGTGGAGCGTGCTTGTGGTCATTAACTTCAAGTCGAGACTAAAAACCAGTGACGAAGAAAAAAGAAGAAGCCTTTGTTACCGATGATAGGGCACATGCACGTATTTTGAGCCCTGATCTTTCCTGAATAAGGTTTACCAGCGAGCCGATGGAGACCTCTGAGAACAGTTCTTTTTTCTCAGAGGCACAGTTTGCGATAAAAAAAAGGTTTCACAGAATTCGCACAAGCCATTAACCCATCCCTTTCGTCGTCGTGAGCCCGAGTTCTTTTGAAGCAAGCTAGATCAATAAAGGTCATTTTTAATCGGGAATTTCTGCTGATTTTTTCGTTACCGATGAATTAATGTGGATCAACAAGTTCTATCTGTAATCCAATAAAGATACGTGAGCTTGGTAATAACTTACGTTTGATTCGCTCCAACCATAGCAAAGTAGGAGATGACCTTCTTAGTGTTCTCTGTCTTACCAGCACCAGATTCACCAGTAATCAGCATTGACTGATTTTCATGATCTTGAAAGAATAATATTAATCTTAATAACTGCTGTTATCGAATGAACATTACCATTCTGCATGTTTCTGTAAGCCTCATCGGAAACAGCAAAGAGATGTGGTGGCATCTCATTACGACGTCGTCCCATATACATCTGACATACAGACTCCGTATAGATTGGAAGGCGTTTGTAAGGATTGATGACGACGCAGAACAGACCAGAGTAGGTCTGAAAGACGGGACTATTGTTCTCTCAAATGAAATCATTAGAACAGGAAAAGCTATGGAAAACATCGTTCAGTTTCTATACCAAGGGCCACATGTCTGGGCACAAGGAAAAGGACATGGCCTACTGGATTATTTCCGATATGAGGGAATTCACTTCACTGCTTAACCCCATAACGCTGCAGTCCGGTCCGCTCAGTCAGGAGGCGATCGAAAAAGCCATTTCAACTTATTGTACAAACACTCTTTACCCAGTGCTATCGTAGAAGTAGATGATGGGAGATCGGTCAGAGTATTTGCAGATATGTACAGCATCTATCGGAAATAATAATGAAAATCCATACATAAATCATCATTGAGTAGTATCTTTGGCGAAGATTGTGAAGCACAGAGGCGTCATTGAGAAACGTTAAGTTAGCCATATCTTCAGTCTTTTCAAACTTTGGCGGATTCATCTGCTGAGCTTCATCCTTTTTGATGGTCTTCTGAAAATGTAGATGTTGAAGCTGTGGTCGATTAAATGTCGTGTTAAAAGAGTACATGTATTGTTTGTTGAACTGATTTCGATTTAGATTTTTGGCAACTTTACCCTGGTTTCGAAGAAACAATCACGCCAATGCGAAAGGAACTGCGAAGTTGCGAGGGCAATCCATGATCACGACAAGGGAATCGAAAATCCCGGGTAAGACAGGTGCGATCTTGGGATAACCAGAGTAGTTACTACAATTTGACGAAAGGTCCAAGGAACGACAAGGTAGCCGCCAGCCTTATAATCTTTGAGAAACTTCCAAAGGAAAGAAATGGTTTACTGTTTTTCAGTGCTAAGGAACGTCCAAAAATTTTATGGGTTGACGTTAGGGAAACTAAGAGCCTTATTCACGCATGCTGAGGAAATTCATAATCGTAAGGACGACAAGACACGCATATATTGAAAGATGGTTTGGACTGAACTTATTATTTCCACTTACACAACATCTTTGGCTATACATAGAGGCGAAGATACTTTATCACAAGTGGTTTCTAGTACACTTCGATCCCGAGCTTTTCTTCCTTATCATAGGTTTTCACAAAAAACAAGGGCTCGAAGTTTACAAATCTCTCTTCAGAAATCATGATAGGCAAGCAGAATCAAATGCCCTCTGTGATTTTTAAGGCCATGGCATAGTGAATGGCCGCTTGTCTCAGCGGTCGAATAGCGAAAAGTTTCAGTGGAATTTCTGCTGGGAATTTTCTGCAACTTTTTCAGCCTTGAGAGCATACAAAAAGAGAATGACGGACCTCATTTCCCTTGCTGGTCACCACAACCAAGGTATCACCCTTCGTCGATTTGATTTCGGCGGCAATGAATCCCTCTTCAGCATCCGTTATCCAGACGTTCTTCTTGGAGTCGAATTTTTTCGTCGTAGCTGCCAACAACTGAATAGTAACAACATTTGTGAAAAACTAGGAAATAAGTAGATATGGAGCATATGTATGTATTGTATATGTGAAATATTCAATAACAGTATTCAATGAAGAATTTCAGAGTGTCGCAAAAGCTTTCAATTACGGTTCCCACCATTCATCTATTTTTGCTGCGGTTATTATTATAAGGAAGTAAGGTTTGAGCAATGAGATGGATAGCTACTAGTGTGATCGAAAGCGAAACCATAATTCGTGATCTTCCTGCAAACGCAAGACTTTACGCCACGGAACTTCCACGAAAAAAGGTTCAGTAATAGATGCGCAGAAACACTTTCAACCTCCAGTTGGATCTTTGCAGGAAATGCAGCGGGTTCACATCAGGACCAGACTTCTGGGTAACTTTCGATCGCCATTTTCTGAGCGAAGTTTTGACGTCATCATTCTCTCCTACAGGTCTGCCCATGCACTCGCTGGAGCCATCCAGTGCGGAACTTGGCTTTCATCCTATTTTGCCTCCCTTTAGCAGCCCCAGTCGGCACAATCTCACTTCCATCCCTTTTACTAATATTGTCACTATATCTATCATTCATTTTATCATAAAAGAATGAGAAAGGATTTATGCAAAAGGTCAGAGTCTACAAAATAGCCGAGCGAGCTCACCTGTTCGGGAGATTGCCGCAAAAACTTCCAGCCGGGGTCGTTTTCAAAGCTGCCCATGCCGATTCAAATGACGGACTGAAAGAACATTTTGCTGTTGAAGAGAGAAAAAAGAAAACAGTATCAATTCATGGACATTCCATCACAAAAACGTAGAGAAAAGTAAGGATTGAGGTTAGTACATTCGAATAATGAAAAAACTTAGGAGATTATAAATCCGTATTGCATCCTTTGTGATAATGAAGGTACAGAACTTTTCCCAAGCATCCATCATAATTGTATGCCTCCCCGGATAGTGATGTTCAGGAAGGGTTACTTCGAAGATTTCCAAGAAGGCATAATAAAAGTATTCTAGCTATATGATAGACCTATGATTACTGTGGGTGGTCCAAGGCTAGGCAGCTCGTCATTTATTCTATGACGGCAACCAAATGCTTAAGGAGAGTTAGTGTAAACAGTAAATAGAAAAGTCCCTTTGGTCCATACACCAGCAGAACCTTTGCCCAGCGCTGAACATCTTGCTAACGTGCAAGACGCTAAGAAATCATTTGGGAGTATCTACGACAGTATCGCGCAATGTATGACGTCCGTGGATAAAGAAAAGCAACTGATCACGAACACAAAATGATGGAACAGAAGGGATGTTGTCTCGAACGATAATTGAAGCTTACTGATGACTAACCGAAATCGATTAAAAAATGGATGGAACTGACTACCGTAGAAACCTCACTATATACTTTGACCGAACTATCAGTGATTTATGGGAAGGGCAATTTTCGAGAATTTTGAAACTGGCAATGGAAAGAGGAAAATCGTGATTCTACTGTAATGTTCGTGCTATTTCTTCGTTTTTGATGAACGTGTTCGACAAAATGTTTTCTTTGCATTTATGGTTAGAAATGTGGAATAATACGAATGATAAGTTGGGACCTTGATGGTGACCTGCAGGAAACGATGGTAGCCGATATGAGCTGATGATGAGCGTTACAAAAGAAGAGCCACAGGTTGATGAAGATATTAGAAGTGTTGGGTCGCTTTTTCAAAGTGAAAAACAAGCCCGGCTTAAGCAAAGCGATCTGACTGGTAAGGATCAAAAATGTGAGATTATAGACCGTGATAGTTCCGTGGAGTGACTTCCTCTTTGTGGAGAGAACAACGGTTCTCTAGAGGTTTGTCTATGGCGATTTCCTTGGGGGACAGATTAGATGTAGCTGAGCCGCTTCAGCATATACCAAAAAAAAATTTTCTAATTTTGGTCAAGCACCGACCATAACCTTGAAGTAGAGAACACACCGGGAAGCGAAACGATTTCGTTCGGTGGGATCGAACCCTATTCTGATGCGATGCAGCTCCACAAGCCACTATCTCATATTTATTCACAAAAAGAAAGGTACCGAATTTTAGAACATTTTTTGAATTTCGTATGATTCTTTAACCAATCATTTCGGTCTACCGAGCAAGTTTTCAGGCTTCTGCTAAAGTCACATGGAACGACATGCCGCAAAGGTTTTTTTTTGCCGTGTAGTGTAGTGGTAAGATTGGCAAACCAACTGAAGTGCGTGGTGCTCTCAGTGGTGGCTGTGGTAGCTTGTCGTTTTTTTTTTGTCTAGATGAAGGAAGGATAGAGTCGTTTGGAGTTAATCAACCTCGTTTGAGGGATGGACCACTGCATTCGACTATTTCCAGAATCAGAGTATGTGACTTTTACAATGACTTGCAGTAGCCAGGCGATGTACAAGTCAGAGCCTTTATCCTCCTAGACGAGTCTGGTACCAATCAACCAACCCCAAAGTGATAGAAGAACTGTTTGTCCCAAGTGGGTTGGATGTAAGATGTATGTATGCATATGTATATGTGCAGAGGTGATGTAGTGGCCAGCGGAGCACTATTACCTATGTAAGGTCAGGGAATCGAATATGGGATGAATTTTTGTCCAGGCTAACCGAGCATTCCATCCCTCCAAGGTCGGTCGATTTGTATCAGACTCGTCTGGGAGGATAAAAGCTTCGACTTGAACATTGGCTTGCTACCACAGTTCATTGCATAAGCCCCATATGCAATCATACTACGATTCTGAATGGAAGTCAAATGCGATGGCGTATCCCAAAGGGGGATCATTTAATAATAAAGACTTTGTCCTTCGGGCTTCATGTATATATATATAAATATTTATGTATGCATGTATATACAATTATGTATATTTACATACGTATATACAGTAGCGCTCAAAAGTATTCGGCGAAATGCTTTTTCAATTATAATTTTCAGCCATAACTCCTTTCCTACTAAATCTAATCGAGCGAAATTTCAATATGTGTAGCATTGGTGTAGTGTGAATATTTACCACTATTATCCTGCAATCTGATTATGTTCCAGATATCCAAAAGGGCTTGAACAAAAAATCAACTGGAAATACGAATGGTGGTCCTTCTAAAATCTCTTTCCTTTTTGCCATGTCTTAAGTGTACGAGCACTAATGTCGAACCCAGAAGAGAAGAAAAACGTACTCAAGGTCCGAATAACTGCAGACGTCACAAACTTGCTTTCAGCACAGTCTACAAACGCCTCCCTATTAGTATGTGGATATGGCTGTTTCGCAGTCAAGTAGTGTTGGACAGTGTAAAATGTGCTTCAGCTAAACATATCAAAATTTCATGTGATTTGTTCCACTGGGAAAAAAGTTACGGCAAGTTAAAGTTGGCCGAATACTTTTGAGCGCTACTGTATACCAGTCGGAACACCTTGTTTAAATGATGTTCGCTCCTTTCAGTAACAAAGCCTTCAGTTTCAGTTCGCAACACTATCTGACGCTTTGGCCTATGGTTATGTCCATCCGTTTGCGGCGATCCTTCTAGTGCCCAGCATCCTGCCTAATCAACTGGGCCTTTGCTAGTGTTTTCGACGTGTGATAAAAACATTATCAATAGGTGTCGTTTCCCATGGGTTTTCCTTACTCATGGTACAACTCGTAGAGATTTCTAGATAATGATGGTCGTACAGATTTTTTCGCAGCTTCAATTGACAGAGGCAAAATGTAAATCTCTATACAGTCTTCAAAACTCAATTGGTAGTGGTCACAAGGTTTTAGAAATGAATAAACTGAATTCATTTGTCATCACTTAATACTACCACATTTATCACTGCATACTTCAGCCACTCTTACATTTTGCCACTCATAAATTTTCATCTGATCTCAAAGATCCACTGAAAGTCTGCCTCCTACCCCACTCCCCCGTCCCCCTTTCCTAGAAGCCCGTGCTAATAGACTTTTTTCAGTGACAGTCAGTGGCTCATGCATTCTACAGCACCTTATCAACCTTTACCACTTACTATCACTTTCTTTTTTTGTTGAATGAATACGATACACCGGGTTTGCACTTCTCAACATGAGTACTACTGTCGCTTAGCCCGTAACCCAATGATTCACCATAAGGAGGCCATTAAGGATTTCCAGCTCCTTGACCAACGAGCGCGGTGAGAGAATTGAACGCCTTAAAGTAGGTGATTGTAAAAACGAATACATTTTAGTAATCGATTCCTGTTGGAAGCAGCCACGAATGAGTCATTGGATCAATCGATGACAGCTCGGAGTGGGCAGAAAAATGTTTCTCGGCTAATCTTGAGAGAGGGACTGGTGGGCAAGCAGTTCCAGGTCAGCCTCCAGTGCATGTATATCTACATCTTTGTAGATGACCACCAACAAATGTTTGTTCCTTGTGGTAGACGGTGGCATGGATGGTGATAATAGATTGTCGGACGATTCCAACAGGGAAAACTCGATTTGCTAACGCTCAGCATATTTCTAGTTCTGAACGAGTCACGACTCACATCAACTCCTGCTGAATCATTCCTGAGCTAAGCTAAGAAGCGGATGAATCACAATCGAAGTAAGCGAATAAGAAAAGTATGACCTGAGTTGGGATGGATTAACGAGTGATCCCAAGGGATATAATTCAAAAAATCAAATCAAAAAGTGACTTGTTTGATGCGGAAACAATCCATACTCTGAATAAATTCTTCAACTCTGCTGTTAAAATAAAGAGAGAAATGGTAGTGTCACCGGCATTTCTCAGAATACTCTTAGAGAAACTGAGTAGGTGATTCAGATACAACCAAGATCCCTCTCTCAGTGAGATCCGTCAGGCTCCCAGCCTCGATATTTTCCCTATTTTGGCTAGAAAATTCTGTCGAAGAAGACGGCTTTTCAAAAAACCTCAACACAATCGAACTAAGATATAGGCAAAACGTCCAGCTTCGAACGAAAGTCGCACCGAAGAGCTTTCGAGCGCTGCGCTCTTAACCACCGACCGTCCATGTCCACATTCCGGGAAGCACAAATAAAAGTTCAAGCCCTGTCCGAGCCAAGCATTTTGCCCACAGTTCACCCCACCATTTCGTTCAAATACTTATGAAAACCTCGAGAGAAACAGCCTCGAGGAAAAAAAGTTTTTTCAAAGAGGTAGGTGAAAATCCATTTCCAAAATGTCGAAGGGAACTAGACATGGCATAACTGCTTGTGTCATACACAACTTGTACTCATATCCAGAAAACCACGTGTTTCAGGCAGGTTCAGTGACGGAGGCAAGCCAACTTCCAAAAAAAAAAGAATTTTCTTACTCGAAATAATTTCTCCCAACATGCCAGATATGCATGTGTGGGAGCTCTAGAACTCCTCCGATCATACCACCCATGCAAGTGCCATAATTCCTCCTTAGGAATGAAATGGTTTAACGAGATTTTTCAGTCCAAATTATGGTATTAAAAATGTCAAGCTGTAAATTTATATTTTGAATGAAAGTCTTAAAAAAAAATTTCTGATCAGCCAGACTAAAATTTCTACCGAGCATACGACAACAAAAGTTTCGAATTAATAAAAAACCAACGAAGAAAGGAGAAGTGGGCGACAGAAGAGAAAGACAGGCGGACGGCAGGTAAGGTGGCTCTAGGGAGGACGAGAGCCCGTCGAGAGCCAAAAATCCTAGCCTAGCAAACAAGATTTGCTTAGCGCCTCCAGATCTCTCGAACTCAACCTCGCAGCGAAGCCGGCTTTTCCTCCCCCACACTCCACGCGCACTGGCACACCACTACAAATAATAATTTCGAGAAACAAACCCGTGCGAGCCATGGCTAAAGTCAATACATCGATTGAATATCGATTGGAAGGGGTTGATCAGTGACGTGAGCTTAGCAAATGTCGTCGGCATGTGACTGGTGGTGGATATTGACACGACGCTATGACGACCAGTTTAGCCAGAGCTTTCGAAGAAGTTCGAATGTACTTCAAAGTGTGAGAAAGATTACGGTAGGAGGGTAGTTGGATTGCTCATAGCGGGCTAGCTGGCAATTCCCCGTCATATCATCGATTACATTTTATGCTTTGCTTGACAGTGAACAGTAAAAAACAAAGATGGAGGCGAATCAGAAAGTTTGCTATATCAGGCAAGTCGGCAGGATCCGTAAATAAAAAAAAAGGTATGAGCAATCTTGGAATTCGATAAGAAAGACCTAAGTGGAACGGTTGTGCGCCTGTCAGCCTTGGTCCGCAAAAGCACAAGCCATCACGATTTCTCTGCTGATCATTTTCCTTCCGATACCTGGTGGAAAATAGAGTGCTCTTTGATTATGGATTGAGCCAAATTTTCCTTTTCCATTCGGATCAATGACAAAAAAGTATATGTTCAGCTCTTCTACTGAAAGGCTTTCAGTAGCGGATCACTGCTTTTCTACCATCTGTATCAATCATGCGCCACTTTTTCAGCCAGTAGTTCCCCTCTGCTTGCTGGTTGTCTCAGAATCCAATTGAAAGTCTTCTACTTCACCATGCCGACGGCTTCGCTGCGCTCATCGGATTTTTTCGAGATTCCTACTTCCCACAGGCGATGGGCTGTCTGCCGGAGTAAAAGAAAAAACTGTGTTTTGTAAACGTCAGGACTCGCACTTACGATCCTGTTGTAGTACAGACCTCTTATGTGAAGTGCTCTCAGAGAATTCTTCAATTCTAAAGCAAACTCAGGATGTTCAATGCATATCCTGATGAGCTCCTTATTGTTCGAGAATCAGCCACTGTAGTAGATTGAACTCAAGAAGCGTCGCAGTCTCCTGAGGTAATTTGACACCGAGTTAGAACTTCAGATCCCAGATCCATACCAATTCAGTGTATGGAAAAGTAAGTGTGTTTCGAAGAAGGTGGAGGAGGATGGTGGAAGGAAGAGAGGGAAGGAGAGGGGATAAAAATGATGTAGAAGCTCAAACTGAGCGCGTCAAATTAATGCTTAATAGACCTTCTCCATTTCCTTCCCTTGTAAGCGGTCCACTGTTAACCAGATGGATGAATACAGCCCTCTTCGAGGTCTACGACGTACTGGAAACAATCCCTAAATCTACCCCTGAACAAAACTCGAAAGCTTAGCACAGTTAAAAAAAGTTGAGAAAACGGGGTTCGAAAAGATACAAGATAGCATGTCGAATCGAACGTCACCTGGAATCGGTAGGACACTGCTCATTTTGACTGAAACTTTCAATACCAAAAAAAATGCCAGAAGACGTATTCTTAGAGTAGTGACCCGGAAAAGTTCGCACACTTCTCGACTAGTGAAAGCGATAACCCCGACCGGCTTCCTAGTTACTATTGGACTAGAAAGTGGGACCATTTTTTGTTAGCGGTCTTTCATCACATTGGAGGAAGATCTGCTATGCAAGCTGTTCTCTCCAAAATTTTATTTCAATCGAAACTGCTGTAGTATAGCGGAAGGAAGGGCGTTATTAGCATCTGACTGCGATTAGGTGCGGGTAAAAGCGGGGTAGAAAAGGAAAAGTAGCTTTTGTGTGAGCACAACAGCTACATGCCTAACTACGTAACAATCCCCATCAGATCTCAAAAATGCGATAAGATGTGAGTGATGTCGAGCACCTCTTCAGGGCTCCCGCAGACTTGGCTGGTCCTAACCGGCAGGCGAAGGATTTGTAACTCATGAGGGTTCGCGTTCTGTAGAATACACCATTATCAAGATTTTCTTAATTTTGCCATGGCCCCTTGGAGAAGAAGCTCAAACGTTAGCATGATAAAGTTTGTATTCTTGGAGAAGCGGAAGCTAACAAACTCCCGAGCTTCCATTCCATTTGGAACTTCGGGAACGGGTAGCACTTTCCTTTCTGCTTCACCTTGTCATGGTGCGGTTAAGACTGGCATGTTTGGATGGGCTAGGTCACAACAAAAAGGTTCTAAGAAAGTGAAAGACGTTGTTCATCTCTCCAACAATTGTCACGTTTGCCATTTCATGTCCACCAGTAGTTGAAAAGTGGCAGCGAATGTCTCGCTCTTATCCGTCCGAGAGCTTGTAGATCGGCTTATGTGCACGGGTATGTGTATGTTTCGCAAATCTATCCTCTACTGAAACACGCATCTCTCAAGAGCTTCAAGCCACCACTGCCGCCAGCGACATCGTAAAATAAACAAAGAGGAGAAACGCTTTCGAAATCGCTAACCGCACCTGAGCCGGATAGTATCATTTGGTTACCAAGCTGTAAACAGCCTGGTGAATAGGGGGAAGGTTGAAAAGGCATAAAACTTTGGAAGCTTTTCACCCGCCACTAATTTCAATCCAGGTCGACCCTTTGCTAAAAAATAGATTGTATGAAGAACGTGCAGGCAGGCCTAACAAGTCAGTGATCCATTTTTTCTAGACGATTTCCAGAGGAACAAAGGCGACTCCTGGATTAACCTTGAGACACTTGAGACATATAACACTGTCACGGATTGATCCGTCGCAAACTCTTTCCGAATTCTTTAGTTTATCCGTGAACTCAGTTATAGTGCTGTGAAACATCCTCACGGTCGCGATGTCCCGAATGATCCTCCTGCTATTACTATGAGTCATTCCTACAAGGGGGTGATTTGGAGTGATAGCGAGGTGTAGAAAGCGTTATGATATGCTTACAGGCTGGGTTGGGAGCTCGCACATATTTGAATTTCACTCTCAATTACTTGTGCGAGTTTTCTGAGTATGAATTGGTCACAGTCACAAACTGTCGACGGATGCTTATAGTAATCAAAAAATTGAATGAAGTATGTGTGTGTATGTAGTATATGTGGATCATAAAATCAGCCGAATAAACTAGGAGCGAATAAATTAAAAGGAACGTCCCAATTTGGTCTAAGGAAACCCAGGATGAGTTTGGACAATGGAAACTTTCTGTTGTTCGATATCTCCTATGTAGGAGTTTTTAATAATTCATGGAACCTTTCATGGCTTTCTTAACACACAACCCAGGGGACATCTCTAGTTATTATCAGCCACTACCGACTTTTATCACTTCCTCACCAGTATCAATGTTCCAACAGGTCGTCCGTTTCCACGCCTTGTCGAACATGGCCAGAAACGCCGTCGGTCAGTCGGTGGAACAATACACGTCATCAAACCTTGAAAGCACCCATTGAAAACACGCCAACAGTAGCACATATAGCACACCAACGCGATGGACTGATTAGTGAGCTATCCTTCCAAATATGTATAATCCGCTGAGTGGGGTTGATCGTGTGTCAATGTGTTATTCTTTGTTTATAAGTGCTTTGTCTTTGATAGGAAATTCATGACACTTGTTGCACTTTTCCTGCAGCATTCAAGATTTGGAATCGAATCAGATCACAGGTTGGAAACACCGATGGTGAATGACAGGGAAGAGGCAACAGTCAATAGAGGTTGCCAAGGAACCCTTAAATACGGAGACGTGGCCCTTATCTACTCAAGAAATGAAACCTAGACATTTCTGTGATGGGTGATGTTGATGTGATGAGATCGTAGAACATCAGTGATTGTAACTGATAGCAGTTGATAAGGAAAGGCCCTCATCGAGGAAGAAGTCTCTAATGTGTTGTATGGGTGTAACGATGGGTTGATAATGACTGATTAAAGTCAATACCTTATGATGATAATGAATCTTTCATATTCCTCGGAATGGCTCTACAATTGCTATGCATTTAGAAATTCAGTAGACAATTACACTCACTCCTTATTTTGGCATCAGTTATGACGAAACTTATCCGACCACAATTCCGCAGATGTTGGATACGTGAAGTTCTACATCGGACATTTCGTTGCTCGCTTCTTCATTTTAGCACTACTACATACAGTAGCGCTCAAAAGTCTTCGGTGAAATGGTTCTTCAGCCGTACTTTTCAGTCGTAACTTCTTTCCTACTGGATCTAATCAAGCGGAATTTCTATATTCGGAGCGTTAATGTATTGTGAATATATACCACTATTAACCTGCAGTCTGATCATGTTCCAGATATTCCAAAGAGCATGAACTCAAAATCGACTGAAAGTACAGATGATGGCCTTTCTAGAAGCTCTTTCCTTTTTATCATTTCGAAAGTGTACGAGCGGTAACGCCGATCACAATAGATGAGAAAAACGCACATAAGGTGCAAATAAGTGCAGACGCCAACAACTTTAGTTTTAACAAAATGTGCTACCGCAACAAACACCTTACTCTACCTGTGGATATTGCAGCTTTGCAGTGAAATATTGTTGGCTAGGGTGAAATACGCTCTAGTTAGACATATCCAAATTTCGTGTCATTCGGTCTACTAAGAAAAAAGTTATGAACGAAAAAGCGTCAAAGCATTTCACCGAAGACTTTTGAGCGCTACTGTATATCTTTCGGCAGTTCTTTATGCAGTTTCCAAATACTGTTCACCTTTTACTAGTCGGGATGCCCGGTTAACGCCGGGCTTTCCTCCATCTTTTGGTAAGGTTGTAATAATCGCAAATCGACCACCCCACATTTGGAACAAAAGATATTTTTCGAAACACGAAATGCGACATAGGGCTAATAGAGAATGCAAGATGTGTTCAAAATAATGACTCACTGAAGGCTTAGCTGGTAGGCAACCATAGTCCTGAATGCTATTTACAAATCTTCTCGAGCCATACCATTATCAAATGTCCTTATCAAAAGCTTCTCTTTCCACGAATGTACCATAAAATGAGAATCCAATATTATTAGCGGTTGAATAAGTTTCGCTAAGAATGTTATCGAAGCGAAGAGAAACAGTCGTAAATAACAAAAGCGTTGGATTTAATTGGTGGGTGGATCTTGCTCTCTAAGGCCTCTTCCATCGTTAGTGTTCCCATCCTGACCCCTCTACTTCTAAGGGGAACCCTGCTCTCTGTGGGCGGAGTCTGATCTGCCACCGATCATGAGTGTTCTCATCCTATCACCTGTACTCCTTCCAAATTTGAACGCTCTAGGTTCACGGGGTCAGGAGTTATGATTTTCCGCTCGAACCCCGCCTATTGTGGGTGAGGTCTGGTCCTGCCTCCTACCATGAATGTTCCCATTCTGTCACCTGTAGTCGTACCAATTTCAAACGCTTTAAGGCCGAAATGACAATTTTCGCACAAACCCCGCCCCCCGTGAGTGGAGTCGGTCTCTCCACCCACCATAAGTGTTTCCATCCTGTTTCATGTAACATTAGTGTATTAGGACCTTCTAGGTCCACGGGGACAGGGTTTATGAATTTCTCTCAGACCCCGTCCATTGTGGGTGGAGTCTGCTTTTGCTATCACCCATGAGCGTTCTCATACCACCGCCTGCACCCCCCACAATTTTGAACTTTCTAGGTCCATGGAGGCAGGAGTTATGGTGTTCCGCTCAAACATTTATTTTGCACCAACCCTGCCCCTTATGGGCGGGGTCCGGTCCTGTCGCCCACCATGAGCGTTACCATTTGGTCTCGGGTACTCCTACCAAAATTGAAAACTCTAAACCCGCGGGGACAGGAGTTATGAATTTCCGGTTGGGCACCCACACGCACAAACCCACAAGCACACAGACATCAGCGCATTACATATAGTAACCGTAATTTATGTCGGACTCCAGGCATCATCATAGCGGGTTCTGTCGGCAAGAATGATTTGACTGATGACCAGTGGACGTTGCCGTACACGTGCTTTCATTACGACGTGCGTAGTAACCGAAAATAACGCATATTCTGCAAGTCTATATACAGATGAATGTGGGCGGTTATACCACTACGGGTTATGCCTTTGGCACCGTCTGAAGAGGTGCTTATCAAAAGTAACACTGAAAGCAAATACCCAGAACAAATTGTTGAACCACAAGAAATAAAGACATTGCTTTGAAATTAATTTATTAATTCATGACCGAATAAGTGAATCAACACTGTAATTCGATTCTTCATTCTCATCTTCTCGACATTTAAAGAATTTTTCAGTTCATCTAGGGGCAAACAATGTCTGCCGCTAGCGAAAGCCTTCAAATGCTGGAAAAAGAAACCAGTTTAAAAAAAGTACTAGAAGGGTTGCTGGACAGGGATAGCCGAGTGGATAGGAGTGAAGGCTCGCGTCTGCACTAAGATGGAGTGCGAGTTCTGTTTCTGCAGAGACAACAACACGCCTTGCAACAATTGCGAAAATGGTGTCGATGCCAGGCCCAGGTTGACAGGCCGGCTGATGGAAAAACCCAGTCACAACAAACATGTCTGAAGCATCAAAAAGAATTAGTGATAAGGGAAGGACGTCACCCGGAAGCGCGCAGGACCCCCGCCCGAGTTCTGTGGACGGTATGCGAGGGCTACCGAGGAGTGAACGAAATCGGCCAAAGAAGTTGGTTTGAATGGGGACTCTAAACTTGGGATCGTTTAGTGGGAAGTCCCGAGAGGTCGCTGATCTTAAGAAGAGCAGAAACATCCAAGTCCTGTGCCTTTAGGAGACCTGCTGAAAGGGAGCAAAGACCAGGGAAATTAGAGAGGGTGTCAAACCTTTCTACAACGGAAAAGACACTAAACGAAATGGCCATAGAGACACCAAACGGAATGGCCGAAGCAGAATTCCTCAAAGACTCTGTCTTCGCCGTCAACAGGATCAGCATCGAATCATGGCTGTGAGGATAGACACGAAGGAGGGGTACTGGACAATAATATCAATGTACGCACCTCAAGGCGGTTGTCCCGTCACGAAAAGGACGAGTTCTATCTAAGCCTTGACGAGGCCACCCGATCAGTTTCGGAGGGGACTATCTCACCTTAGAAGGTGATCTGAATGGGCACGTCGGCAATGAAAGGGCATCAAGGAACTGCCTTGAGAAGATCTGGCTCCATAGCACCGAGCCATAGCCATCGATCTTCCTAAGAAACCAAGGACAAAAACGGAACGGAGATCCGATGGTGGAAGTTGCACCAATCCAAGAGACAACACCTTAAAGAGACGGTAATGGAAGCTGGACTTCCAAATCCCGAGGGGCCAATCCAAAAGACCTGGAGCAACGCTGTAAGGTTATCCTGCCATGTGCAAAGGATACGCTGGGAGAAACTCGAGGTGATTTCCGAGGGAACAAGGGAGCATGGTTCTTGAACTATGAAGTCCAACGAGTTGTGAGGCAGAAGAAGTCGGCCTACAAGCGCTAGCAGAGGTCACGAGCTCCAGAAGCCCTAGCTGCCCACAAAACTCCTAAGAGGTTCACCAAGGCTGCTGTGTCGAAGGCGAAGAACACGGAAATGGACGCCTTGTTTGAGAAACTCGACAGTCGAGAAGGAGAGAAGTTGGTCCTCTGCCTGGCGAAAGCGCGTCATTCAGGGCATCGGGATAGCGAAGTCCGTCAGGAACAGCGAGAGTGCAATTCTGAGGAAGCCTAGCGAGGTCAGGCGTAGGTGGAAGGAATACTTCGACTAGATCCTCAGCGAAGAATTCGCCCGTAAGAACAGCTCTCAATCAGAGGTAACGGTTGGTACCATCAATCTCTAGACAGAGAATGAGGTGCGTAGAGCAATGGGAAAGATAAGGTCGGGAGGGCAACCGGTCCGGATGGAGTACCGATCTAGGCATGAAAGGCGCTCGAACAGCACGGGATAAAGTGGCTCACCCGATTTCTGAACACTGTGATGACTTGTACGACTCTGACGGCAATTTTCGGGGCATAAACTCGGAGTAGAGTAGTTTAGTAGAGACAGATGATCTTTCTAGTCTACTCTACTTCAAGTTTGGGCCCAAATGGTAGGCGCTGAAGTCGTTTAAATCGTTGCTAACTTTGCCGCCGCGCAATGGCAGCGCGCACCCTCGGACCCACTTTCGTGCACATACCCATTTCATGCACATCATAAACGGAAGCAGGGATGCGCTATAGTTCAAACATATTAATATCACTTTAACACTTTGAAATCACCTCTTCACTCTGTTTTATACTACCTTCCGGCTGCCTTACATTCAAATGTATCACTGTAGTTCAGACAGTGAGTATCTTTTTCCTTACTCTGACACTCGTGCTAAAGGCGTGAATTCAAACAGCTATTAAATATCTCGAAGAGGGTACCACCAAACGAGGTTGCCCTCCTATTTTAGCGAAGGCTAACTCGCATGGCAGCTCCAAGATTAACCTGGCTAAGGGTATGGTTTTTACTCGCTCATCTGTAGTCGACTCCACGGAATCCTTCCACTGGAGACCCTTTCTCGCTGAAGTGCCTTCTGAAGACTGTTGACGAAGGTACATGGCGCGACCACACGATGGACAAACCCATTGCTCAGCCGAAAAGACGATTATGGCTCAAATATTGCTACATTTAATTTATTTCCCGTCATTTCAAATAGTAATGTGGACTATACATCTCTGTGTTTCTGGTGCGAGACGCTCGAGCGTTACGTTACGTTTCATTGAGCTTGGAAAGGAGTCCGTTAAAAGTTACATTTTGTACTGCTGACGTCGACGACCACGAAATTACTATACATTTCGTACTAAAAAGGACTTGTGAGATAGTTATCCGATTGAGGATCCCTCCCGGAGACTTTTATACGATGTAAACAATCAAATATAACCAACCTAACTCGTGTCCTTTCTCAAAACTTTCCTTTATATTGTGTTGTAAATGTGACGGGTCCCTTGGTCGTCCGACGTCTTTCTTCGCTATCGCATTAACAAGAGCGGGCCCGATCAATCCAGAACTCTACTAAATATGGTTTGTTGTGAGAACTGAGGCAATTTCTCACGAATAGTAATGATGGCTCCATGGCAGCTGGAGTTGCTAACGTTATCCCACAATACTTTGCTACCATTTCGTTTTCTTTTTTCAAAGCACAGTTATTATGCGTGTAATTGTAAATTAACTGGGTGAGAAGTGGAAATTAATTAAACTGTGAGATAGAAATTAATTTTGTGAATTTGTCTGCAAAAAGCACCAATGGTTACGAGATACACGATGGGAAACACTTGTTTCTCAACATATGTATCCTTTATCTCTCATTGTTCACTCTCAACAGCAAAAGCACCGACTTTTTTGGAATGTCGACTAGCCCTCTCCTCGGCATTTTCGTTTTTATGTTGTTGATGCCGCCTCTCACGCTATTAGCGGTCGCAGATGTTCTAAAATGGAGTAAAAAACCATTAGAAGAGGACCACTCTCCGTACACACACCCTGTCAGTTAAACCTGAAAATCAAGCAACGTCGTTATAGTTCTGCGAGTTCTGCTCGTCGCGTGAGAGTGCTAGGTGTAATGGGAAGTCAATCATTTCGACCTTCACTCGTCGTAGTGGGAATCCTCTGATTCTTCGGTATTCGCCGTATTATTCTGAAACGGGCAGAACGACAATTCAGCCTTCTAATACATGTAGCTCTTTTATGTTCTATTTTCTTTTCTTTTCTTTTCTTTTCTTATACTCAGCACTAGAACGTCATGTCACTTGACTCTGTTTGTTGCCCGTCGGCATTCCAAAATCCTTGTTCTTCCTCAACAAGAAACGAGCCCGTTTTCCTGGAGAAACGGAGGAATTTCTGTTTGGAAGAAAAATTGTAAAAGATTCCACCAGTGACGGATAGTGATGTTACTCGGCCTCTAGTGTGCTAGGTTTGGTAATTTATTAAGTTACACGCATTTGCCTTCCTTCATACTTCCATCAATGGAGGTCTCTGCTTCCATAAATTCTCTCATTGAGAGGTATTATGTTGCGTCTGGGTTTCATTATGGATAGTTGTGGAAAGGTCGAAACTACTAGTTTGAAGATTTAGAAAAATGGTGCAAACTCTCTCTGGAGCCCAGTAACCACTGACTATCCGAGAGAATGTCGTTGCTCGTAGCACAACGCGGAACGGGGAACCAATAAAAAAGCTTCGGTGGCCACACTATGTCTTGCGAAAAAACTATTCCAGGGATTCGCTGAATGTTTCCCTGGGTATCGAAAGGGAACAAGCTTTAGCGCCCTTCCCTCGTGGTATCATCCAAGTTCTGTGTATACAGCCTGGATGAAACCTGGAGGGCTAGTCACCGAACGATTGCACGGATGGTTTTGAAGTCGAAAATGAGGGGGGGGGGTGGCTTTATACGTCTTGGAAACCAAGCAAACCTGTTATACAACACACTGCATTGGTCACCCTGCGCATGGCCTGGAATGCCTTCGAAATTGCCTGCACTTCTTGTCAAATCGTAAAGTTTCATTTAGAGCAGACGTATGATGCTGGGTCGAGTGACTGGAAAAAGGTATTCGGTCCGTTGGCACTTATCAATACCTAGCACCCGAGAAGTGCTTTGACTTCTGTATACTTCTCATCGTACGGAGGTGATGCAGTGGCAAGTGGCGCACTATCACATAGTCACTAATTGGAATCCTGGATCGGTATCTACTCGGTAAACTAAGCCTTCAATCTCTCGTTGGTCTGTCACTTGGTAAAAGGCTTGTGATAATATATGATATGAGACCCATTCAAAGTTACATAAACTACCCAATCTCTGATCAAACTTTTAATGAGAGTATGACCTCTAGCAAGATTTGATCTGTCTATCATATTCCGTCGACGAGCCTCCAGGATTTCTCTAAAGTCGCTACAATCGAATAGTTCGGGCCACCAATCCAAAACAACCATACCTGCATCATCCATTTCTAAGATGAGCTGGTTTGTGTTAATTTGTCACTGATGGTCGCACATGAGAGTCAGTTGCTATGACGTGGATCAATTTCAAATTTGTCATAGGAACTGCGGCACATCTGAGAAGACTTCGGAGATAAACTTCTCTTGTTTTCTTCGAATTATTCTAGATTTTCTGTCATGGCATCCCGAAAAAGCTAAAGCTAGTCCAAGAGAAGCAAGATGTTGTTAGAGGCTCGTAAGCAATATCTATAATAGTAGCCCATCATTAATTTTGTGAATCACATGATTTTGTTTCTTCTCTAGTCTCATATGAGGTTAATTGTTTCATGTATCACTGTTTTAACATTTTTCATCCACTATACAAGGTCTATTTTCATTCGCTTCTTCATTTCTGCATTTCATAGACCTACAGTAGCGCTCAAAAGTCTTCGGTGGAATGGTTCTTCAGCCGTACTTTTCAGTCGTAACTCCTTTCCTACTGGATCTAATCAAGCGAAATTTTAGTATGTATAGCGTTGGTGTAGTGTGAACATTTACCACTATTAACCTGCAATCTGATCATGCTCCAGATATTCCAAAGAGCATGAATGTAAAATCAACTGAAAATAGAGATGATGGTCCTCCTAGTATCTCTTTCCTTTTTGTCATGTCAAAAGTGTACGAGCGATAACGCCGATCACAATAGATGAGAAAAACGCACATAAGGTCCGAATAAGTACAGACGTCAACAACTTTAGTTTTAGCAAAAGCTGCTGCCGCAACAAACCCCTTGCTCTATCTGTGGATATTGAAGCTTCGCAGTCAAATAGTGTTAAGCAGATAAAATGTGCTCTAGTTAAACATATCCAAATTTCACGCGATTTGGTCTAGTAAGAAAAAAGTTATGAACGAAAAAACGTCAAAGCATTTCACCGAAGACTTTTGAGCGCTACTGTATCAGCATTACCTTCTTTACATTTATGAATTAATTTTGAATGTGATGAGTAGCAGAACGTTCATCAGATAAGGGCCATAAAGTTCGACAGCATGTTTACTCAATCACCTTCGATTTCGTCAAGTTCTCTGAAAAAAGCCTCTTCAAAAATTCATCAAATTTAAAGGAATTTGTCGAATTCAAAGGCTTAGTTCACGATAATTTTGATGTTTCCCTTTCAGTCGAAAAGTGGAAGTATAGGTTGGGAATAATTCATTGATAGTGAAGAAAGCAAGGAAATTTGCCGATTCCCAGAGAAATTAGGCTCCTTAAAAGTATGGAGAATTGAGGTTGGACGAGTTTACCACTACGGAAAGAACATGGAAGTGGTATTCGGACGAGATTTTGGTTGTTGAAATTTCCTTGTGATCGGTACAGCCTCTTGGTGCCGGTGAAACTCGTCCAGGGATACACGCGAGACAGTCTTTGAGTCTTTATAACGCCCAAACTAGGCCGTTTTTTGATCTAAAAGCGTCTGATGTGGTATACGATGACGCTTCGGATTTAACTCACGGGGGAATCACAGAAGCCATCTTTATCGTGAACTGTGCCTTTAAAACTACTTGAGGTTTATTGATATCCATGCAGTGGATCAAGCAGTTCCTGGCAATCGTCACCATCGCTATCGTCGGGGTATTCTGACTGGTAATGCTTCCCTTCCCGTATGAGCTTCAAATGCTTAAAGCCTTATCTGAAATAGTGGTGTCATATGTATGTAAATGACGTGATGATATATGAAACTAATACACTATGGATGACTGCTCCATTACTGTGTTGTTTTTTCTGAACTCTTCACAAGGTTTGTATATAAGCTTTATTGGGCTAACGTTTCGACGGAGTCGCCTTCTTCAGAGCCTGAAAGGGTCGTAACAATGTGTCTTTTTCCGATCAAACATCTCAACTGCTTCCCTGAAGTTCGAGACCCCAGGGCACGCGATTCATTTAGAGGAGATTAAAAGGACACCGTAGCTTCGTGGCTTCTTTAAAACCATCCAGCAACCGATGGTACCAATCGAGCAGAGTCAGCCGTGGTACGTCTTCATTCCAAGTGTCTGCGGAGAAACCAACTTCATATAAGGTTACAACCGCAATGATGAGCGATACGTTAACCGACTTACAAAGACCCACTATCTCCATACCGAGGATAGATACATAAATGTTCTTCGGCATAAATGACGAGAATGCCACTTCCAAACTGAAAAGAAAGCAGGAAGATGATTGTGAGATATTAGAAAACATCTCAACGGTTGAATTTGCTCATCCGCCATCCCTCGTACTCCGCTAGTTTCTGGATTCTTGTTTCTCACGACTTATGTATCTGCGGATTTGTAGAGATCAGAGTGCTTGAATCCTGAAGAGTGGTTCGCGGAGTTCTTCATCCAGGTCGTTGCGGAGCGTAAATTTTCTGGGAGCTGGCACAGCACAACGATTCCTATTTGGAAGAAGAAGGGCAGTTTTGAGGCTGCACTTGTTACTGTCTCATTCGCCTGCTCTCGCTCTCGCTCAGCACGGGGCTAATTGTAGACAGTCGTAGCCAACCACTGTATTGCAGCATCATTGATGCCATGCACGCCGCTCGTCTCCTACTAGAAAAACAAAAACTGGTCTTTCTAGACTCAGAGAAGGCTTCCAATCGCAGTCTGCGTGACTATATGGCATGCCTTACGACAGCATGGCGTTCTCGAAAAACCTATCTAGTTGGTACGCATCATTGACGCTAGTCTAACAAGCCGAGTGCAAACGGCAGAAGGCTTATTGGCTGATTTTCCCATCTCCGTCAGAGTCAAGCCTGTACGTTATCCCCACTACTAGTTGTTGTCGTGATGGATGCCAATGCAAAAGACGTCCAGAAGCCGGCTATGTTGATGCCAACGAAGACTAACAGGTGCAAACTTGGTCCGACCGTCTGGTTGTGTTCGGGCTCAGACTAAATGTCAAAAAATTGACCATTGAGTACAAATGATGATAATGATCCGAGCGAGCCATGCTCTATTGAGATCAATGGTACCGAGCTCACACCGACAACAACATTCAAGTATCTTGGATCGGCAATTGCGTCTGATGGCAGAAAGTTTTTGAAAGGAACTCTAGTGTGCATGCAGCGTGGTTGAAGTGGCGTTTGATGGCTGACGAATTCTGCCATAAGAACATGTCTGAAAGTCTCAGATTTAAGGTTTATGGAAATCTCACTGCACGGCACGAACTGGATGTCGGGATCTCATTGCACGGCACGAACTGGACGACGCTTCAAGTCAACAATGAACATCTATAGGGGACAGTTTCAAAGCAAATCGTAGGCGAATCCAGGATTTTGAGTACAGCCGTGGTATCATGACCCACCGCAACGTCACGTTTACCTCATGGAGGGGCTTCGTGAAAGGGCGTTCACCTTAAGAATTAGAGGATAATCATACGTACACACAGAGCAATAAACCATCGTTCTTCTGTAATTTCTTCAACAATGCCAGTTGACCTGTACCACCGCTTTGAAAGCGCGGACAGTATCAGTAGAATGTAAGGACCAATCCCTCCCAAAGAGAGCAGTGGTCGAATGAGATGAGACATTCTACCGCCGTCTTCCGTAAGTTTAGGGAGCTGCCAAAGATTTCGAAACACTATCTTGACTGCTCGTGGTTGAGAGGCGTATATATCCGGTCAGTTGAAGTAAAGAAAATTTTATTGGTTTACTATTTCCCGTAATCCTAAAATGTGAGTTCGCTCTTTAGATGTCCAACATTTAGCCCAAAAAACGTTTTGCAAGCATTTATGACACATTTTATCGAAAAGCAAAACGGGCGAACGTATCAAGGAAACAAACCTTGATGTCATACCTATCAGTCCAACACACTATCCACTATCCACCACACTAGGCCACCGTCGCACAGGTACGGGTATTGCTCGGCCTGGTGATGGGTTATCAAGGTGATGAGTTCACTGCAGTGGTATAACACGGGGAGGGGCTGGTCCCGCAACTTTGTTTCCAGAATCGTTAAGCAGATTTGAAACACAGATTTGAAATCAGCGTTCGAAACCGCCTACTGCGCTTACATCTCATCTTGAACGGCCACTGCGACCAAGTATCCTTCCCTTGTGAGTGATGGGCCATTAATGATGGACTGAAAGGTAAATGTTCCTGCGTTGAAGGCTTGCAAAAGTTAATTATAAGTGCAGGAAGTAAGCAAACTCTCTAGACCATACATCTATATTTTTACCCAAGAATCACGATATGTTGCTGGGACCCAAAGCTTTCCCTTGCATGAACTTTCCCCTCCATTTGCCGAATCGTTGCCGAAGGATCAGAAAGGCGTGGAACTCGTACGGAAATAGTGTTAAGTCGTTGGAGTAAGATTGCCGTCTCTGTGCTTTTTGAGCGGTTGTTGAATTAAAGTAATCATTCAAAGTAATTCCTCTGGGAAACTATGTGCCCCGTTTAGTTCTCGGGTAGAAGCTAAGTTCCACCTCAAGGAAATTGTCCGTTCTTCGAGCCTATCTATTAGCCGATCCAATTTTTCATCTATGAAGTTGGTGGAACTTGCTCCGCACATTGTGCCGTGATCAGTAAAAAAGGTGGTCATCACTCAAAGCCAGGTTCAAAGACCGAACTCGTGAAATGAATTTCCTTCGTGTTTTAGGTCTGATAAATCAACTTTGGCATTGGAAGAGAAAGGCGTTCGATGCTGAATTAGTACGGAAGCGAAGAGCATTCTTTATGGAGGGGAGAAAAATCATGCTTCTAATGGTAAATAAAGATGACTCGAACGCCACTAAGTAGATACTTCATTCATCTGCTTCAGACAATCACTGCTTTTGAGCCTTTATAGCAGGCATAATTTTGCCATAGAAAATACTCTCTAAACTGCCTCCAAACACAATCGATGAGTTTCAATGCATTGTTTCCTAAAGGCACAGTTACGGTAATTTTGAGGTATCCATTTCAAGGTAAAAATAGGCTTTTCTGAATTAATGGGAATAGAGGTTGCACGAGATCGCCGTGGAGGAAATGGCGCGGAAGGGGTATTTGGACGAGACATCAGCGATTACAGTTGCGCGAAGAGCTGACTACATCGATTCAAAATTGTCTAAAACTGCCTTCCACTGTCGCCATGGGTCTTACAAGTTGTTTGAATGTCCAACATAGAGTCTCTCGAGATAATTCATAATCTACAACACCCTTGAAACTCGTCAGCTGAGGGTGTGGTATTCACACGAGACAATGTCTGGCCCCTTATTGTGCCCTATCCAGGGTGTTTCTCGACCTGACGCCGGCACATATGGTATCAGGAGGGGCCTCAAGTTCATCCCACGGCGAAACTTCAAAAACCATTTTTTCGTGAACTATGCCTCAAATCAAAGTTGGGGGGTAGGGTGAGCAAAAAATTCTTTAGACTCTTTAGCTGATCTCGAGGAATAACCGAAGTAATGAATCTTTGGTGTTGATCGACGCCGTCATGGAATGACTTTCATTGACAGTCTATCCTTCTACACAAGGACGAGCCTAGGTTACGCGCTTTCGGAGCCCTCATCACGCCCAATATAAACTACTTTTCGATCCGACAGCGGCTCTTATGCCATCCTTGGTGATCAGAGGTCCATGTAAGAGAAAAATCTCGAAAACTGCTTTTAAAAAATTGTGCCTTCAAAATCCAAATTCAATATAGTCATTCAATGTGTTGTCCACCCATCATGTAGGAAACACCTGGGAGTGCACACTTCCTCTTCTGAGCGATGACTGTGCTCCCTAGTTGTCCGATTCGAGTTGATTGCGAAATGAAACTTCTTGCAGTTGATAGTGCAGTAGCTACAACATTTTTGTTTCTTACTCACGGGATGCAACATCCACTCATATTTCCGCTAAAGGGCTGTGAATTTAATTCTATGTCCTCTCAAACTCTGCTCATCCGGTAATACAGGGCGAAATTTGTATTCGCTCACTGTGGGTTTCTGCACTGAGTTGCTGATGTGAACCTACCTTCGAGCAAGTCATTTTTGAGGTGGCTCAAGAATATTTTTTGAAAAAGTGTCATCTATGACAAAGAAAAAGGCGCACCTTCCGACGAACGATCCTCCTACAATTGCTGGTCAGTGCGGGGGGGGGGGGCTTTTTCTAGAACCCGTAGTTGTGAGACGAGTAGAGAACTGTCATAAAGACCAGTTGGCATGGTGCTACAAATCGTCCTTCATTCCCAGCGTTTGGTGCAAAGACTGAAACCCTAAGACTATCTGAGGCATCTTCAGTCCGTTCTCTTCATTTCAAGTTCATGAGATTTTAGTTATCACACGTTTACCTGTGGAATGAGTGCAATGGCAAGGATTTTCATCTCTGACCGATGTAAATTTCTTCATTTGGCACTGCCACCGTTCACGATAAGAAGAGAAGCACCAAGGTGCATTACTGTCAAATATTATTCGGCAAGAGCTCATGAGTTTTATAGAGAAATGAAGTGTTCTCATGGGAACCCGCCAAGCTATTTAAATGCTCTGTCTGAGAGCAAAGTTCCAAATTTCCTTCTAGAAACCCTCCATCGAGTGCTGGCCTTGTTTGTCCTCTCATTAAGATCTGTTTGAGGCTTCCATAGCAAATTAATTGAAATAGGCTTTTCAAGAAATGAGGACACTTTTTCGGAACTGCCTAATCCTCAAAGAAAAAAACCCTTTCATCCAACGGAGAAACCATTTCACGCCTGACTTCTCATAATGGGCCTGGGACTTCTATCTCATCTGTTTCCCATTCATTTCACTAGCTTAGCCCAAGTAGCGGAACATTAAGCAGAATCTCCCTTCCATTATTATACTGTATTGAATTTGAATTTCCATTTTTACGGAGGAAGGATCCCGTAGTAAACTTCAATGTCCGTTCTAATTTTCTTCGTAAAGGTTTGGTAATGCTCCTTCTTTGGTAGGTTGAAGCGCGTGGACCACTTTTTCGTACGTAGCGTTAGGCGTTAGATCCAATAGTTCGGAATTTTGCCAAGGAAACAGTTATCCCATTACTTTTATAGCTCAAGACAGAACACTACTTTTCAGGAAATTTGTAAGATTTTGAGCTCAGACCCCTACGAACAAATGGAATCGTTGTAACTTTGGTGATGTAGGTTAGTCAATCCGCCAGGAGTAAACAACCTTACGGAAAGATGCTGAACGAATCGCCTTCCGCTTCACATAGGGAAATAACAGGAAATTATCAAGTAGATTTCCTTAATGGCATTATGGTTTTTTGAATAACAAAATGGGCTCTCATTTCGATCCAGCCTATGTAATTGAGTGGACCACCAGTCGACGTTCGATCACCCTCAGCCGAGCGAGTGATTTTCTGTCCAATTCGACTTTCCTGAGTTTTAAATGCAAAATTGATTATAAGTAGCTGGCAATGTTCGCTGTTTTTCATGTCTTAGAAAAAGCCTATGGCAAATGTTTTTGTAGAATTAATGTGGAGAGGTGCACCCTATGTCGTTCAGGGCGGTTCTCAAGATTAGTTTTGCAATTCTCGCCTTTCATGTCTACTTTGTAGAAAATAGAAGAAACAAAGCTCTGCTCTTGACTAAGTTAATCATCTCATTCACCCAATTCCGCTTCAACTAATTTGTTATTGATAGTCGCTTGTCGTAGATGACGAAAAAACATGGCAGCTGACACAGTAATCGCTTCCCACTCAGCGTGCTCCGCCTTCATCCACAAACGTCAGCTGGGCGCGTTCCCGTTTGTGTACGAGACCTTGTACGTGCAGGATTGCGATGCAGCGAGGATAATTGGGCATTTCCTGGGGGTCCAACTGTGCGCCAATACGAGGGTTGGCTCCCACTACTGTTAGCTGCCAATCAAGCTTGACTCACTCCTCATCGGCTGCGGTGCAGATCTGTGCTCTGCTCCATTCCGAGGCTTTTCAACCTACTAAGAAAAGTTGATAAGACCCGCTCGAAGTGGGACAATAGGGGGTTTTATCCTCGGCTTGAGATGCCTGCTCGCATGTGTTAATATTTGAAGACTGAAGCCCATCTGGGCTTTTAACTCTGTTCCTTTTTGACTTTGCCAGTATGCGAGGAATCTCAAAAAGATTTTTGAGTTAGAAACTTTTTTTCCCGTTCATCTTCGTCCTCGAGTAATTTGGAAAATATGTTCAGGATGGTTAACCTTCCTGTATACTTAACTACAACAGACTCAAGTTGATCTTTGATTGAAGCAAGGCACCGAGATTCCAATTGGCCTCATCCTATTTACATGCCCTTCGCAACAACATTCGCTGTGAAAAATGAGAAATTTAATCAAAAGTAATGAAATCGCCAAGAGGTAAACGGCATGTATAATGCATAGAAGGACCACAGAACGATGTTAGAATTTTTCCCAAAATCTTTTCAACAGAAATCATGCCGAGCTGTGCTTGATTCTTATGCTTTACAAGAGTAGCTGCAAGCAAGTTCATGATGTGCCCAACAGTTTTTAGTAACTCTGCATAATGAAATCGAGCTCTTTCATACCAAAGTTCCGGACGAGCGGAGCCGCTATTGTGTTTTTCATGTTCACAATCGGCCATTATACTATCAAGAAGTGACTCGGTTTGACCTGATTGGTTCTTCGTGTCATTCTTCTTCAAATGTATGTTGTCGTGTCTCAGAAGCTTGAGATTCGTTGCAGTCAAGCCTGACATAGAAAGCTTGCTTCTCGCACCATCATAATAAACACTGATCCTAATTTTCGATTTCCCAACTGAAAGCTTCGACGCTGAGGCGAACTACAAACTCTTTCGTTAAGCTTTTTGTAAATGCAACAGCAAATGCGTTCTCCAACTATGTCAAGCATTGCCGAAAGCTCGCAGTTGCCTACGTCATAGTTCTAGCCTCCATTATCCACTTCGTGAGAGCCCCTTCAAATGATGTTACTCGAAGTTATATCCCCACGAAAGCTTAATGTGAACCGTTCGGTGGTCCTATCCGCTCCAATGCTATAGTTTGTTCTTCTTTGCGCGCTATAGTTTGTTGAGTCTTGGGACAGGGTGGATACGATCTCTTATACTGAACCCTCTTTGACACCCTGCCTACTTGTATGGCTGTCCTTCATCTTGTATTCTGCCAGTTCTGTCAAGGATACCTCATGTGAAAAGTTTGCAGATTAAAGACACTACAAGGTTTGGGCGATAACTGCAAATATCGACTGCATCTCTCTTCTTGTTCAGCAACACAGTCCTGCTGGTTTTCCGCGACGTGGACCCCTCGCACTCCGGCAAGTACCGCGTGTAGAGCCTGGCTAGTGTCTTGACGATAACGGGTAGAATGCTCGTTAGGTGCATTGGTTCAATCCTATCGAGACCAGGCGCCGGGCAATTCTTTATCGACATGATGGGATGTCGACTTATGGAATGGAGAGCATATCATAGAGAATGACATATCCGTCCTGCCTAAGATGGTAGGTAGGCGGCTAGACGTGGCTTTCAAAGAGATCCTAGTGGAAGTCGTAAATGACCTTCTCCATTACAATCCGATAAGCAGAAACTGTTCTGTCTGGATGACGGAGTCATCTTGATCTTATGACTGCGAGCTCTTCGAACTTCGGAGGCTTTTTCCGAAATCGCTGTTTCCTCTCTTTTAGATCTTCTTTTTTCGCGGTCCTTTATAAACTTGCAAATTCAGAATTAGTTTGCCAATTCGTGCGACTCCGAGCTGGCGCTCCATAGTATACGAAGAGAGTCGTCTTTGGGCAACCTGTAGATTCTCTGTTTTTCTAGGCCCACCGCGGAGTTGTTCGACGATTGGTCCAATCCTTATAGATAATCGATGATGGAATCTCCCCACAAACTCGGAAAGAAGGCAGAGCAACCTCAATTGATAACAGTTTTGTGTCTTCATTTCCTGAATTTCGCTCTCCCCACGCATTGTAAACAAAACTTGGAGGGGAGGAGACGATGGTTTGATCCCGTGTGGGACTCGGAACAACAGCGATGTCAGTCAGGCAGGACTTTCCGTCAGAGGTAGTGTGATCCATTTTATTACGGACTCTGCCAGGTGAACCCAAGTTTAATGAACTTCTGCGAGAACTCAGAGTTTCCATAGACGGTGAGATCGAGAAGATAAACTCGAACTGAGTCTCCCACCCTGTTCATTCTCTCCGTGAGTCTTGATCAGTCATGATCCAGCCGGAGCCAATCTTGACATTATGATCACCAATGATGTGAGGACTTCGAAGGAAGTGTGCCTCTTTCTGGAGGGTTTTTTCAGACCCGTATAATACGCTTCCAGCTCGTCTTCATCACAGCTTGATGTTGATGTGTAGGCAACGAAGATTGATAGACTGGCATTAGTGGCATCTATTCAATGGCAAAGATCCAATCCTGGTAAATAAATGGGAAGGAACTGTAGATAGGATAAAATATTGGCAACCTCACAATAATTTGAAGTGGTTTGGGAAGTTTGATGGGTTACACCGTGGCTCGAAACGGTTATTTCAAGCGATAGATCATCTTGTCGTTATTGCGAAATTAGTCGGATCGCCTTGCTTACGTCGAGCTCTTCTCCTTTCCGGGTTTATGCTAGCCTGCAAGTTTCATCACTTCCTCTTTGGACGCCCATTTATTACAACTCACCCATATTACGCTCATTCCGAGTTTGAATTTAGCCAGGCCTTCTACAACCACTGTTGTCATCCTGCATCTCTTCCAATGTTGAAGCTCTAGTTCAAGGAAACAATTTACGCTCTTCCGTCGGTGGAGTCCATCCTGCAGCCACCAACAATGCTCCCTTCCTTTCAGTTGCAGCCCTTCCAAATTTGATTTATCGAAGTCGGAGTTTACAATTCGCGCACGGTGGGGAGCTCCTCTGGGTCAACGAGAACAGAAGTTATGAACTTTCGATGAAACACACACACACACACACACACACACACACACACACACACACACACACACACACATACATACATACATACATACATACATACATACATACATACATACATACATACATACATACATACATACATACATACATACATACATACATACATACATACATACATACATACATACATACATACATACATACATACATACATACATACATACATACATACATACATACACGCATACAGCTACATACGACACACACACAACATACACACATACATACATACATACATACATACATACATACATACATACATACATACATACATACATACATACATACATACATACATACATACATACATACATACATACATACATACATACATACATACATACATACATACATACATACATACATACATACATACATACATACATACATACATACATACATACATACATACATACATACATACATACATACATACATACATACATACATACATACATACATACATACATACATACATACATACATACATACATACATACATACATACATACATACATACATACATACATACATACATACATACATACATACATACATACATACATACATACATACATACATACATACATACATACATACATACATACATACATACATACATACATACATACATACATACATACATACATACATACATACATACATACATACATACATACATACATACATACATACATACATACATACATACATACATACATACATACATACATACATACATACATACATACATACATACATACATACATACATACATACATACATACATACATACATACATACATACATACATACATACATACATACATACATACATACATACATACATACATACATACATACATACATACATACATACATACATACATACATACATACATACATACATACATACATACATACATACATACATACATACATACATACATACATACATACATACATACATACATACATACATACATACATACATACATACATACATACACATACATACATACATACATACATACATACATACATACATACATACATACATACATACATACATACATACATACATACATACATACATACATACATACATACATACATACATACATACATACATACATACATACATACAATACATACATACATACATACATACATACATACATAACATACATACATACATACATACATACATACATACATACATACATACATACATACATACATACATACATACATACCATACATACAACATACATACATACATACATACATACATACATACATACATACATACATACATACATACATACATACATACATACATACATACATACATACATACATACATACATACATACATACATACATACATACATACATACATACATACATACATACATACATACATACATACATACATACATACATACATACATACATACATACATACATACATACATACATACATACATACATACATACATACATACATACATACATACATACATACATACATACATACATACATACATACATACATACATACATACATACATACATACATACATACATACATACATACATACATACATACATACATACATACATACATACATACATACATACATACATACATACATACATACATACATACATACATACATACATACATACATACATACATACATACATACCATACATACATACATACATACATACATACATACATACATACATACATACATACATACATACATACATACATACATACATACATACATACATACATACATACATACATACATACATACATACATACATACATACATACATACATACATACATACATACATACATACATACATACATACATACATACATACATACATACATACATACATACATACATACATACATACATACATACATACATAC
>LS997566.1:21558699-21635931 GCA_000469685.2 Haemonchus contortus
AAACGCCTTTCACTGTCCTGGTGGATGAGACAGTAACGATTTTTTCCACAAGCCGTCTGACTGAAGAGCGCTGCCATTTATTTCTTGTTGAGAAAAGAATTCTGCGTTTTTCATTCAATTTTTTGCACCTAGTTTATCTATGTGCAGCCATTTTCAAATTCGGGCCCTGATTCAATTGCGAGTAGGACTATTAACAGTTCATAATACGTGATTACCTCTAGATAACAGGAAGCTCTAGCAACTGTTAAGGTCGGGTGCATTCCATTTCATCCAGATTTCTTGATCTCATGAATCTAATCTAATAAAGCTCATAACCAATCAAAACAAAAGAAACCTTGGACAATGAAATTTTGTTTTCTTCCCGACTCATCTTCTTCACTGGCAAATCATGTTGAATCTTCCGTGACTCTATTCAAGTTTCTTCCATATGAAGCTATCATGATTCTTGCACACGTACCAGCAATTTTTGCCTGAAATCGTTTAGTTGAAGGCAAAGCTCAGTTACCCAATGTACCTTCACATTTTTAGAAGTACCGCCTATACATACACTGCCAGTGTTTAGCTGGGTGTCAAATTGTTCGTTATAGGGGAGCTCGGAGATTTGCTAGGAAAGAACGGTTTAGGACTGATTTCAAGTTCACCATTGACGCTTCTCATCATTGGGCGATCCCAAGGTAATGGTAGCCTGAAGGCTTGGTATGATGGGTGGGGGGGGGGGAGGGGGGAGTTGAACAACTTCTAATTCAGAAGCCATTTTGAAACCAAACTCACAGTTTTTGGATAATTGTTATCGAGCAATGACAACAATTATCCAAAAACTGATGACTATGCAAAATGATTGATTATGATAAATGACTGTAATAATGGCTATAATTATATCTATTTTACATAAATTACACTAATTTGGTCCTACTTCACATTGCTATTAATCATTTGTGAGCATCATGATCATTTCTATTCTCTAAAAACTTCCTAGATCGTTCTCAGCCATCATCATGACATCTCTCACTCATCAGATACTCTCTATCCTGTCTTTGATTTGCACTCCCCCGGAGACATAAAGTTGTTGCCAAATTCTTCCCTCCAACGAAACGAGTCGTCCCAATTTATGGCTCGTGTCATCGGTGGTCCATAATCGACACGCCGCTTCCGAAGCTGCTCCCATGAGACACGTTCTTGCAATAAGATGCTCGCCGTGGAATTTCACGCTTTTCTCCTCGTCCAAACACTGAACCAGGTCCAGATCCATCTTTTTTCCCCTTCTGAGGATCATATCTCTTGTGTTGTCTCTACAAACCTTTATCACTACACGAAATTTTCTAATACAATACCCTCCCTAATTATTCAAAAAAAGGCGAAAAAGACGCGGATTCGCGTCTTTTTCGTCTTTTCTCTATAACTAGGTGAGTTTACACTTTTTTCATGTATGATGTTATATAGTTCGACTCAGCTCGTCGAGGTCTATAAAATGGTGAGTTCAGAAATTGGAAAACTTCAATTTTTAAGTCCTCGGTCCACCGAAGTTCCTGGGGGTACGTCATTAGCGGCGACGCTCGCCATAATTATAACCAGAAGGCATTTTACTCCATTGAAAGTACTCAGTGAGTTGTAGGGCAGCTGTCATACTTCAAAACTATGGTACCATTTTTTTCGAAATGGACGGATTCAGTCGTGCACCATTATTGAACGATAGCGACTTTTTAATTTGAGAAATAGCAAATATGAGTTGATTCTCAATGCTAGTAAATGATCTACCTACGCTTCAGAAATAGTGGTTCCCTACAGTATGCATATTGTATGCACGAGTTCAATAGTAACAGAGTTTTTATCACCCAAATTCCGGTTTGCGGCATATTTTCGCACAAAACTTACGTTTTCTTGCGTTTTCAAGTAGGATTTTCGATGTTCATGAGGAAGTTACGCCTATCATCGAAAGTGTTCATACTAAACTTTTTGTGAACAACCACGAATATGGGTAATAGTTACTTGATTGGATCCTCAGGCTTCATAAATAGCTTCCGATCTCAGCCCAAAGCACAGGAGACTGAATCACATATTTTTCATATGAAGTAAACGTATGAAATCCTACTCCATGAAAATCCATTTCCAAAAAGCTATTCAGCGGTATAAAAGTCACTTAACGAATCACACTTCGAATTAACACCTTTAGCACCATAATTCCATTCTACTCCGCCACTCGGCCACTCAATTAGGCATGTGGCTCGAGTGGCCGAGGCAGCATATTGACTGATTGCCTGTTTGCTTTGATGTGCGCCATCAATCGAACATTCTTAGAAACTTGCTCTCGTGATTGAATGTGCACAATTCTAACACGCAACTGTTTCACCTCGCTTTGCAAAACAAGATGATTTTAAAGAAATGTAACTTTTTGTGACAACTCCTCCCACAACGCGAATTTTTCATAGTAATTGTGGATATTCTTGTGTTTGCAACAAAAACTTTGCAACTTGAATTGTAGTTTTGTTGTATCACTATCATGCTCACTAGTAAGAGATAATAGCGGCTGCATTTGAATGTGTAGGTTGTAAAATAGTTTACGACTGCGGCACCATTAGTAGGCAGGCTATTGTCGAGGTGCGAAGAAACTCCTTCGGTAATTACTGTGGGAGCCGCTAAGGTCGAGGGACAATACCTGGGATCGACTCAAGGTGCTGTAACAGCTTCTGTGGAAAGACGATGCATCATCGGCTCCCAGAAATGTACAAGGTGGAAATGATACAAATGCAAACGAGAAATACAACCATCACTTCATAAAATGAATTCCAAAAGTATGACTCAACCCCAGTAGAAAAGAAATATCGTAATCTGCAAAGTGAGGTTTATTGGAAACAGTTGCATGTTAGAATTGTGCACATTCAATCACGAGAGCAAATTTCTAAGAATGTTCGATTGATGGCGCACATCAAAGCAAACAGGCAATCAATCAATATGCTGCCTCGGCCACTCAAGCCACATGCCTAATTGAGTGGCCGAGTGGCGCAGTAGAATGGAATTATGGTGCTAAAGGTGTTAATTCGAAGTGTGATTCGTTAAGTGATTTTTATACCGCTGAATAGCTTTTTGGAAATGGATTTTAACGGTGTAGGATTTCATACGTTTTCTTCAAATGAAAAATATGTGGTTCAGTCTCCTGTGCTTTGGGCTGAGATCGGAAGCTATTTATGAAGCCTGAGGATCCAAACAAGTAACTATTACTCATATTCGTGGTTGTTCACAAAAAGTTTAGTATGAACACTTTCGATGATAGGCGTAACTTCTTCATGAACATCGAAAATCCTACTTGAAAACGCAAGAAAACGTAAGTTTTGTGCGAAAATATGCCGCAAACCGGAATTTGGACGATAAAAACTCTGTTACTATTGAACTCGTGCATACAATATGCATACTGTAGGGAACCACTATTTCTGAAGTGTAGGTAGATCATTTACTAGCATTGAGAATCAACTCATATTTGCTATTTCTCAAATTAAAAAGTCGCTATCGCTCAATAATGGTGCACGACTGAATCCGTCCATTTCGAAAAAAATGGTACCAAAATGATCAGAAAAGCATGAATAATGCAATGGTCTACTTTCTGCTTAGTTTTGAAGTATGACAGCTGCCCTACAACTCACTGAGTACTTTCAATGGAGTAAAATGCCTTCTGGTTATAATTATGGCGAGCGTCGCCGCTAATGACGTACCCCCAGGAACTTCGGTGGACCGAGGACTTAAAAATTAAAGTTTTCCAATTTCTGAACTCACCATTTTATAGACCTCGACGAGCTGAGTCGAACTATATAACATCATACATGAAAAAAGTGTAAACTCACCTAGTTATAGAGAAAAGACGAAAAAGACGCGAATCCGCGTCTTTTTCGCCTTTTTTTGAATAATTAGGGAGGGTATTGTACCTCTTCTGATCTCACGGAATAGGGTAATCGACCGACAAGTAAACCATTGCAAATATTACCGCTCAGTGAACGAGTAACATGGTCATAATATTCCGATTTTTAGGCCAAATCAGCTTTTGCCTAGAGAATTGCTCCCTTCTTCGATCTTTCATTCTCTTTCAATAGGAAATGATGGTGTTGAAGAAGCCGTAATCACTTTTCAGAGCTCATTTAGCGAGCAGTTTAACTTCGAAAACGAAAACATCGGCACCGGGGCCACCCAATGACAATGTGCGAACGTTAAAGGCGAAAAACGATTAGCCAAACGGTGCCCTCATAACACCTGTGTACCCACAAGGGATTTTGGGAGGACTTATAGCGAAAATTTGGGAGGGCATCAGGTGAAATTCACATGTGCATCAGCCTTGAAGTTGTGGGAAAGCATCTAGATAGCAGTGACAATTTCACCATAAAACCTACTTTCCAAATTGCATTCGGCAACATTAAATTAATGGGATTCAGTTCAAGCTGTACACAGCTAAATAGGTTCACTCACTTGAGCAGAGTTTTGAGGGATAGGAACGGGAATCCTTTAATAGGGAGTGGGGAGGCAGTTGTTAAACAGGTGAATGTTATTATCGTCCCAGACGCAACAAGATTACCTCCTCCCGAGAATATTGGTATTGAACATCAAAGAATATTATGTAGAGACTTAGCTGACAGGGATGAGATTCGAGCTTTTTCTTGTTTGATACTAGTGGTGTTGGCTATTCTGCAGTTTCTTCAGGCGTGGTCCAAGAAATAAGTGCCATGCCGTCTCGGACGTTCCGTTAGAAAGGGCACCCCCAGGTTCTCAAATAGATGAATAATAATTGGAATAACTGCTTGGTTGTTAAAAGGGGAAACGTCAAATATATGTAATTTATAATATATCAGTCTTATATGAGAAGGAGTTGTGGCTCGTCGTGCACTATCACACACGCATGGTTACGGGGTCGAATCCCAGACCGACATTTGCCTAAGCAATCCAAGTATTCCTTCCCTCTATTGCTTATTGATGAGACTAGTCTGGGAGGATGAAAGCACTGACTTGTACATGGGCTGGCCACCGGAAGTCATTGTACAAGCTACAGTCGCATTCAATACGCCACTACAATTCTGAATGGAACTCGAATGTGGGGCGGATCCCTCAAAAGAAACTCAACGCTGAAAAAAATTTCTCCTTTATCTTTTTCCCAGTTTCAAGAGAAGAGATCCTGGAAATTGTTGATTCCATTGCAGCACAGGGACCTACGAATTGTGGCTATCTTTCTTTGCTTTCTAGGGTTGCCATAGGAAAGTAAATGTTTAGGGTAGGGGTAGAGTTTTTTTTTGTGAAAGATAGTTTTATAAGGGGAAGTCCGCATGAACCATTTCTCGCACATATCCGCGGAATCGTGGTTGATGCAGGTCTGAGAAGGCGACTTCAACTCTGAACAGCACCTTTAACATTTCACCGCCTCATCAATACTTTTGTTGGGTCGGATGTGCAACTAAAAGTTCTTTCGTCCCTAAATGACAAATGAAACTTGTGCATATGGTATGATGATGGATTGGCTTTGAGTTCATTGCTTGCATGACGATTTGCGTGGTTGCCTGCCAAGCTAAAAAAGTTTTTATTCCACTCACATCAGTGCAAACAGGTCGCCAGTCATGTTGTTACACTTTTTATTGCTCTTACACGTGTTCACAACTTACAGCTCAGCTTACAAATCCTCATGCTTCAGTGGCTCTTTATGCGTGGATAGTAGAGCACCTATTGTATTTATTCAGGGGTGTTTCCCACGCGCAAACACTATCTTCAGTTGATTGGTTGTGCTTATTCCTTCTAAACTTGCTGTTATACTCACAACCAAGATTTTTATCACTATTCAGGTCAAGTTTTCGAAAAAGTTCAAAGAGTAAGTAGAACCATGCCGGCCGATCGCTGCCGCCCATTTCTTCCGAGCTAAGCACAGAGACACAAGAACAAAAATAAGAACTCATCAAGAATCCCATCGTTTGCTTTGTTCCTTCCGTGATTGAGGTGAACGTCTTGCAAATCCAGACTGTCCTAGGTTTGCTTGATTGAGGAATCAAAGATTTGTAGACTTCACGGAGATTTGTATAAACCACGAATTCACGAAGGAGCTGTTCTTTGAACACTCACAGCCTCTTTTCCTACATACAATACTGCTACTAAATTATGATCAACCGACGGTTTGCGACGGATTAATCCGTCGCAAACCGTCACTCCGTCATAACTTCAGCTAAAGCCTTCCAATCAAACTGAAAGTAAGATCATCTCTTCTTCTCTCTGGAAGCTTTTGTGAAGAATCCAAATATATAATAATCTTTAGATTTCCTCAAATTTTTCGCCTTCCTTTCTGCAAAAAAACGAAAGTTAGTCCCTCAGCACCTGGGGTGTTACTTGCGGATATGACAACATCGTAAACCCTCGGAACTTTTTTAATTCTATCGTCAAGAATATCAGAATGAACATGATTCCATGTATCCATATTCCAGTTATGTCTTTAAAACTCAGAATGAAGTTTTCTATTGAAGTAGAAAGTTTAAAGTGATGTTATAACTTTAAGAAGCACCTCAGGTGCTGATCGCTTACTCTATGATCTCCATGAAAATGATGCTGCAAACTTGAAGAATTCAAAAATGCATGACATGACAGGATTTCCCACAAGCAAGCCCATCATCAGATCGCATACGAAATATGTAGCTGTATGAAACGTCTTTGAATCTGGTAATTTGCTTTGCACCACTGCTATCAGCTGAAATTGATTAAGATTATGTCATGAAGGGTATTAAAATGATCAGGATTCTATGCTCTCCTCAATTATAGCACGATTAAGGCCTTTTATAAAATGGAAACGAAGTTTTCATTTGAAGTGGAGGGTTAACGATGCTGTCATATCCGCAAGAAACACCCCATGTGCTGAGAGACTCAATTTTCGTATTTTTCAGAGATGAAGACAAAAAATTTGAGAAAGTCTAAAGATTATTTTATATTTGAATTTTTCACGAAAAGACTTTCCCTATGGTCTTACTTTCAGCTCGATTGGAAATCTTCAGCCGAAGTTATGGCGGAGCGACGGCTTGCGACGGATTAATTCGTCGCAAACCGTCGGTTGACCACGAATTGGTAGCAGTACTGCACTTGCTTATAGAAAAGGAGCGGTCTCCGACAAAACTCTAGACAGCACCGTGGTAATAATTAACAGAGTCACAGAGCCACATTCTGAATCTTCAAAACTGGAGCACCTTGACAAATTACCTGTTTGAAGGAAGATTCTAAGGGTGATGCGAAATCCAGTGTGATTCTTTTCAGTGAATGCCACGGTTTTTGAGCAAGACGACCCTTCAGAAATGGTGGTGACGAATTATTATGTTAGCCCCTGGCTGGTGGTGATAAGGAACTGGGAAAGTTGGGTATGGGTACGATGGTTGCCTTTTATATTTCGGGATTGAGCAATTCCAGTGTTGCAATCTAGCAACTGATGGCTCTATCGTGAAATTTGACTCTTTTGAGGTCATACTTACTCAAAACGTTTTGACATGTGAGCGCTCCTTGTGTTGCTTACACTGGCTTGAAAAATTTACTCAGGCCCTAGACGCCCCATCTCCACTTAGACCAAAGCTTCTTCCCCCCTTAACCTCCCGCTCCCCTTTGGCGATGAGGCTCCATCAAGGACCTGTGCGTATCGATGGTATGGTGAAATTACCTGATGTCGTAGTTCACTCCAAGACGGATTCCGTGGAGGTCTCCAAAATCAGTCGTTGTTCCGATGCTGTGCGCAAACTAATATAACAAGATCGTCATGTGACCGATTGTGAGATTGGGACAACCTTAGGCATTGAAGGGACTAACATACATTCAATATTGCTATTATTGGAGAAACTGGACATGTCGCAACCGTACCACTAGGACAAGCAGAACAGTCAATTCGGAGTGGAATACAACCATTTGTTTGACAGTTGTCTTCCAAGAAATCAGGAAAACCAAATGTCGAGGACGGATCACTCGTCACCACGACAGTGCGAGCTCCCACACATCGGCTCGAACAACTGTATTTTTTACCAGTCAAAACAACGATTTGATAAGTCATCAGCCATATAGTCCTCGGGTGACTTCTTCTTATCCCGTACGTAAAAGATAATATGGAAGTTCAACGTTTTTCGACACCTGAAGAAGCCGTTGATGCGTTCAGAATGCATGTTCTAGAGTTATTAGGGTGTCCCAAAAGTTTTGAGAAATCTTTTTTCGGTTTATTCAACACAAAAATGTTACAACAAAAAGGTGAGATCAGTAATCGAGATAGTGGCCCTCTGTAGCCATGACGTCCCTCCAATCATTAGGCAAAGCAGTGATGCCATTCATCCAAAAAGAAGAGGAGCGCGACGTGATCCATTCATCTACTGCACCTTTTACCTCCTGACGGTTATGATATTTTTTTCTTTCGAGGTAAGCCTGTAGACTCCTGGAGGCGTGGTAATAGCAAGGGCTAAGGTTAGGTGAATACGGAGGATGGGGTAGCCAGGTAATCCCAAGCCTTTCCAACTCCCCAGCCGTCGCCCTAGCATGATGTGGTCGAGCGTTGTCCATCAAAATCAGAAACTTTCCCTGCATTCGGTGTGAAACCGGGGCTCGAGACACCATCTCCCGCAGCTGTTCGCAGAATACTCTTGCAGTCACAGCAGTACCCTCAGATAGTATCTCATAGTAAAAGCAGCCGGCAGAGCAGAAAAAGAACGATATCATCTCCATTTTAACGAGTGTCCCATGCTTTGCAACGGCTTCTGACCTTAGGTCAATTGGTAGCCACTGCAACTTCCTGTGTGGATTTTTATAAGAAATCCACTTCTCATCCTGAGCGGTGATGAAGCTCGTTCAAGCCACCATTTGCTTGTGGTAGAGTAGCTTCCGACACACATCGACCTGCACCTGACACTCGCTCTCAGTCAAGGTGTGGGGAATGATTCCAAGAAGTGCTGCGCGAAAGCGACGTCTTCGTAGGATGTCGTGGATGGTGGAACGGGGAGCAGAAGTCGTCCTCTCCATTCCTCTCAAGCTTTGAGAAGGATTGCTTTGGACGGAGGCTGAGACAATGTCGGTCTTGGTGGAACGTGGACGTCCGCTCCGTGGCGCTTCGTCCAAGTGAATCTCTCCTCTAGAGAGACGACCGTACCACCTATAGCAGGTGGCGAGGGAAGGTGCAGTACTGCCCATCGATGACTGCAATTCATTCCGGGCTTGAGTGACGGAGTGACCAGATCGGCAGTAGTGAAGCAGAATGTGCCGGTAGTCGTGTCGGTCGGACATAAACCAAATCATGATAACTCACTTCCAACGATGAAGTTCAATACTGTTCTAGTGTTTTGACGATCTACCAAGAGTGCCCTTTTCCTGCCCTTTTTCCCGTGGCTCTGCTTCATCGCTTTCTTGCGCAACATGGTTGCGAAATTCATGACCAAAATTTTCTCGAAACTTTTGGGACACCCTAATACCTCAATCAAAGTGGCAAAAGTGCTCCTACAATTGGTTCGAACGCACGCAAAAGTGTATAGCTCTTGATGTGGAGATTTTTGAAAGACAGTAAAGTGATTTTCAATGTTTAATAGTTATTTTTGTTCTCTAATCTCGAAATACAAAAGGCAACCTACGTTCATACGTGCGTCCGAGGATGCGCGCGGCGAAGTGCGTGGCGATTCGAACGATTCTGGCGTATATTATCGGAGCACAAACTCGAAGTATAGTAGTTTATTAGGGTCAGATGATCCTTCTAATCTACTCCGCTTCAAATCTGGGCCTCAATGATAGGCACGAAGTCGTTCAAATCGCCACGTACTTCGCCGCGCAATTTGCCGCGCTCATCCTCGGACGCACGTAAGTTCCGTACCCCGGGAAAGTTATATCGACAATAAAAAAAACAGGGATAAACTTTCTCGTCATCAATCAGCGCGTGTTCGTGACCATCTCCCTCAATCCAGTTTCACTTGGGAGCGTAGTGGCACCCAAATGGGTGAGTTCGCTCAGGTGCCAGATGGCATTGCCACACATTTGCTCCATATTGGAAGTTCACATCTTCTCCTATTGATACAGCCACCCATGAAGTTACCTGAGCTGACGTTTCAGGGTACTCCAGAAAAAGGTTAATACGGGAACAGTGCCCTATTCGGACTGTAACTTGTGGACCAACGACGAGTTCTATCTCAATAGCATGAACAATTTGCCATTCATTTCTTCGGGAAAGGTCACTTTGCCTGTTTTGCAAATACAGCCACTAACAAAATCAATTTATTCAGCAAAATCAATCTAAATGACAACAAAGAGAGGACGTTGCGTGATTAGTAGATAATTGAGCCCCATTCCTTTGAAATACCTCAGATTTCTTGGGATTCTTTTTCTGTTCCATTGCGGGACAGAAAATCCCTTGTATATCAGCTAAGTTTCTACTCCTGAATGCTAGTCAATTAACTCTCCGATAGAGTTTTGGGAGGGGTGACTAGAACGGATGAAGTTCAACACTTCTCGAGGGGCAAAGGGCACTCGTTCATCCTCATTCGAGTATGTAGATGAAGATACGTATGTGTTGTATTATATATTCACAGTGACTGGTGACTCAGGAACATTTCCCAACTCCATCTTACCCGTGTTTTGGTCAAGGGGAACAATATTGTAAGGAATTTCACGAAATTTTGGAGACGTAGACGCAACCAGACAAGTGCAATGGCAAACGAAGCAGATGGGTGCGGGCATTCGAACGCTCGACCGAGCCATGTGCAGACCCACACTCTGGATTTAAAATCTCATTTTGGCATCCAGTCAGAGTTAGCAATCACGAATAAATTTTTGGGCTGAAACAGCGGAAACCCGAAGCTCTCACCCTTGGCATATACATTGCTGTAATTTACATCTTCAGGACGAAAGATCTGGATTGAGATGTGATGACCCCATCATTTACAGCTAAATTGACCTTCACAGGCTGATGACGCCCCCTTTTGAAAGATTATATATGGAGTCTGTTTGGCTGCCTCCTTCTCGAAGAATTCTTCACTTTGAAGAGTAGTTAGAGAAAAGATCGCCTGCCCTGACTCTGCTACCTGCAGTCCGCTGGTCACCAAATTCATCAGGTCAACTGCAGTGAACCCTTTTCCCTGAGAGCTTATGGAGGGCACTATTCCTTTGACTTACCATTCCTGATTTATAGCTACGAGTAGTAGATATCGGTGTCCCCCTTGGAGGTTTCCTGACTATATGAGAACAGCTCTCCATCTGCCAAAAAGTTGATCAGCGACGGGAAGAGAAGAGCTCAACTAAGAACGTCTCACTCTCTTCCAGACTTTTTTTCGCGCTTTTGCGAGATTCTTGTGGCGTTTCCAGCATGAGCAATGTGGTAGCAAAAGGGTGAGAAATGGTAGGTTTTTCTGCTCCGCTCAGTAGACTATTGACCAGGCAAAGTTAACGAAGGTCCATTTCCTAAGCGCTAAAGCAGAGTCAGATTTGCATCTTCACTTGTCAGGGGTCATATTTTTGAGTAACATGATCATCTGTTATGTTCGCAACTCAAGAAAGTCGTGAGGGAAACATGGAAATCAGCATAATTAGCGGCCTGGCTCCAAAGTTAGCAAAGCCTTTCAGGGTATCTTCCAACTTGCCTCTCTGTTTATCAGCTTGTCCGCCTTTCTATGTCTGTCTGTCTGTCTGTCTGTCTGTCTGTCTGTCTGTCTGTCTGCCCGCCTGTCTCCCTGTTGTCTGCCTAACTGTCTGCTTTTCCTCTTTCTTTCTGTCTGCCTATTTGTTAGATGTTTGGCTTTTCGCCTGCCTGTGCGTTTGGCTCAAACTTGTACTCTACTTTTGACACGAATGAGATTCCAGTAACCTCCAAGGAGCTATGAACAACTGTAAAATTTTCGGCCCTTCACCCCCTTATCGATGAGTATGTCGATAAAATGTTCCCAGTATTCCTTTCATTGGAGTCGTGTTTAGGCTGGTTTTTCCTTCTTCGCAGATATCCAATTGGTTCTAATATGCTGGGGCGTTTTGAGGATCACGCTTTACGCTACCGCGAAAGAAAAATTGAATCCGCTCTCAAACGGTATCCGAGGAATATGTCATTCTTTAGTGTTCCGTTAACTTCTCGGAAATTCTTCAGCTTCACTACCTTACTCCCCAAAATTTTCATGGTAACGTGGTTCAGACCACCACTTCTCCATGCATTTTGGTACCCATCACTTGGCAAAAGTGATAAGTACCAAAATGCAAACTGTAAATAACATTCGACCTTATCCGTGCCGTGATGAGCTTCATCGAGACTCGAACTCCTTCCTCTCACTTATCCAGTGCAGGCGCACCTCAGTCATGTCCGAGGTGAGGTGAAAACAGCCGTCGCTGCATTTCTGTTGTATTTCCGGCTAATCTTTGCTCGGAAAAACCCCTTTTAGAAGCTCCTAACCGTTCTTTACAGTTCTGTGGGTCCGATTCCGCCGTCTTTGCCTTCGCAGGAAATGTGTTGTCGGACCTCCTGCAACTCATGTAGACTGCTGAATCTTTTCAGATTTGCATGTTTCCGTTCCAGATGACTCCACTTAGCTCCCTTGCAGGTAAGGGAGCTTCGATGATGAAGAAGGGAATCTAGCCGAAAGATTCGTCCTTGAATCAAAGTTCAACAGAGCTACATTCTACATCGCTAACTTCCATTTGAACGATTTTGAGAAAAAAATGCTAGTTCAACTATTGCATCGAACTTTGTTCTAGCAAGAATGCACAACTCATCTTCGACAGAATGGTCAACCAATCGAATAATTTGCCAACGTGGCCTCTTCGGAACTTCAGGCATTTCCGCCGCTACACCTTTACTTATTTATTTTCATCTATTATTGAAACGGAACTCTCAACATTTACGCTTCGAACTCCAATAGGCTTACTTGTGTCTGGCAGGAATTGCACCAGTAAGTGGATTTCTTTACGATTCATATTTTAGCCAAATTCATCTTCGAGCTCTTATATTAGCGACGACGTTCCGAAGAACTCAGGTTCATTGTTACTTTCATACTTACCTTTTAGTGACGACAGCGCCTCTGTCATGGCTATCCTTCAACGAAGTCATTGTATGGTACACGGAACGGTCTTGGAATATACTTAACTTGAGGTAGCTACCCACTATGTTGAGATTGAGGCCGCAAGAATCGAAAAGATTGCAACTTCTTGAGATGAAGGGGCTATGACTGGTTTGTGCTCATAGAAAATTGGGTTTGAGATATATTTCCTGCGGAGCTTGAAATAGTTTTTGTCATTCCTATCCTTAAAGCCCAGCTCTGTGCGGAAAATTGGGGAACCCCGATTTTCTAGGTTCGCGGTGCCGCGTGCGGCAAATCTTTTTTAGTTGTCTCGCGGCTACAAACGGCAATTACTGCATTCAGCTCCTTCCCGTCACTCGATAGGGCACCGATTTTTTTCGTTTGATGCCTTGCTTTTGACTGGTCGTTTGAACCTAAACGGTAATTAGTAGCATAAGTAAATACAATAACCGAAAGGCATGAGAGAACTCGCTTCTTTCCCTACTTTCAAGGATGGAGGTGGCATGAGAAGAGAGCGAAGTAGCCAGGAATGGTAAATAATTGAAAAGCTCTCTGATTCACAGATTGCGCTCCGATCATCCATCGCACTTACCCGATTCGAATCGGCTGGAGCGAGCGCTTTGCCATTCTCGGGAAGAAGATACCACACTCGTCACCTCTGGAAACCGAGAGCTACGAGCAACTACATAGGTCCATAAAGAAGCGCTAATCAGTTCAGTTCTGTTGCTCTGAAATTAGGTCTATGTAGTAGTGCTTGTCGTTCTCGTAGCCCACCGTGAGTTCAGTCCCTACAGAATTACTTTACTACGGGTATCCGCTTATCGCGAACTGAAAGGACTTGACAGAGTTGGCGTGTGGTGTCCTTGTCAGACGCTGACAAACGAGCTGTCATTCATTTTGAGTAGACTTGTTTGGTAATAATTGTCAGGAGTTCAGTCGTGGAAAGCTCATTAAATCCCGGCAACTAACAAAAAAGATTTCACTGTCAAGTAAGGCTTGATAGATCCGGACAGAAAAAAAGCTCAGTTTCGTCGACGCTCCCCCGTTTTCGTTTTCTTGATTTCGGCTTTTTCTCAGCTCTTGGATAAGGACAAATAATGAATTTTCTCAGCTCTCGAATAAGGACAAATAGTGGAAAGTTCAATTGCTCGGTTAAGGTCAGTCCTGTTATCCACCGGACGAGAGCAATTTCACGCGGAGCCTGTTATTTGAAGTGATATAGAGCATTCAAATTTTCTAGTGAGCCAGTTTTTTATTCTTCTTAGTTCCTCCGAGTTTACTATATTTACTATGCTACGGTTTCACTACTAAAGCAACGAGTTTCAGTTGCTCAGTACATATATTTTTCGGATTTTTTTTTGGAAAACTCTCACATTCCATAGGACGGAGAGAGATGGGAGGCTTCCCTTCGTATATCTAGCTATCTCGACTGATATTATGCTATCGTTATAATAAGCAAATTTTCTAGTTTATTCATTTTGAAGGGGATCAAAACGACAAGTCTCTCAATTCGACCTTTTTCTGCTACTGGGGACTGATTTTCATCAGCCTAGCTCAATTCATAAAAGCTGATGCAGGGCCTGAGGTGCAAGGATCAAGAAAACAGCTCCGGCTCCTTCTACAATATTGCTGATGATTGGCACATCTCGACAGGGTCCATTGACATCGTATTTTTCGTCTTTCATCCTTCATTTGATTCGAACATAAATAAGTTTCCAAACTTTCGAACATCTGTAATACCTCGACTCCGTAGCCAGAGGCTCATGAGGGCTAGACAGATGCTAAAGCAGTTGATTGAGTATCACGTAACCCAAAACGCAAACCGTCAGTCCCTCAGAAACGTAGTCTGGGGCCAGAAAACGGATATTGAAATGCATACAACTCCCCTTGTATGTAGAAACCCTATAGGGTGGTTATTCTTTGGAATTCGGCATGTTCGAGACTTTTTACAGATGCTTTTCCATCAGATCCCTCCCGCTTTGTTCTCTTTTTGCTTGTAACAATCTGTCATCATCCGTCTGCTCTGGACATCTCTCCGTTTTCCTTTCGATCTTTTTTTTCGACAAGTTTTCGAACAAGGGAAATGTTTCTGCACTTTCTTCAACAACGTCATCAACCCTTCGAACTGACTGTTAGTCTTTACTATTACTCTAGTCGGATCTACAGAAGCCTAAAAGCTTCTTTGTCGGTACATTCGTAGCTTCACGAATGCTATTTCAAAAAAAAACACTCGTACCCGGTAGATTGCTAAGCATTTCCGCATACGTATGAACAATGGCGGAAAGGGCTAGGAAATACAGGAAACGGGCGTTCGATACGTCAGAGTAAATGCCGACCTGCAGAGTCAATGGGTTGGGAACACAAGTAGTGCAATCCATGGAGACCGATGAATCAAGACCATCGTTCACCCGATTTCCATCCATCAGACATTGATTAAGCGCATGCATCATTGCATCAGTAGAACTGAAAGAGAGGATTGGAGCAGCGTAGGGACTGATATTTGGAAGGTTTGGTTACTTTTTCAAAATACGTGGTGTCAAAAATCTTCCCGTGGATCTTGAAAAATTGAGAATGCAATATGATATGCTAGAATAGAGAGAAGTGCCTTGACACAAATCAAAACCATTCGAGATGAGCCCACATTTCGACGACGATTCAGAACCTCACATCCGCCTTAATTCTTGGCACAGCATGCCAGTTAGGGACTTCAAACTTGAAAGAATCAAGCCCTGAGTTTATAAAGATTTCCCCAGACTTCGGTGCCTCTATATTTTCTTGCCCGACCCAACCCAAAGCAGAACTGCGTTTTTTTACAACTTTTTACCTTCGCCTTCTTAATGGGCTTTATGCCATAGCTTGTCAGCTTTTAGGCCGTCAAACACAATTACATGTCAGAGTCCTCCCAGAGTTGAGTTCTACCCACAACTCGCCAACCTACAACCCTTAAAATCAGCAGTCATCAAGAGTATCCATTCTGTACAAATGTGTACAGTGACAGAAATTGAAAAGAGTTTCGTTCGGATGATCCCTCCTCCTGGTCTTCCGAAAATGAAGTATCAAGTTCATCGAAAGTTCTAGACTCAACAAAATCCGGAGCTTTCTTCCCTATTATACATGGGTGTTTATGGCTGGATTTTTGTTTTTCTAGAGATATGCGTGACATACATATTGGGCAGTTAGGCCACAACTGCATACAAATGCCGTATAAGATAGACATGAATGGCCATCGTCGAGCATTCATAGTTTTCCTCACTTCCTCACCTCGTCATTTGTCGCTGCTCTAGCTTTATTGTTTTTGCTCTGATCATTCCTTATGTCTACAAAGAAGCTTCACCCAATAAACTTACCTGTTCTTCCTTGATCTAGGCTAACTGCTATAAGGGTAGTTGAGTTGAAAAATCAGCATGTAGATGGCTAGTGTTCCACCAGAAACGTCGGTTTTGTCGGTTCGGATCAGAAACGAAAGAAGCAAGTCCTCCTATAGCGGTGTGTACGAGGTTAGGAGGAGGTGAGAGGCTGAGCCTTTGGACAACTTCCCTGTGCTCCCAGCGTTACAGTTATTTTGCGAGTGCCGTAAATGCTACCGTATTCTCCTGATCCACCTGATTCCTCCTAAGACCTACGATATGTAGCAGATAGAAGGACATTATTCTTGACGCTTAAGCTACTCACCGCCGAGTTAGAAGTGGAATAAAATTTGACATAATTCAATTGAAACAAAACGGTTGATGTGTCTAGTGCGACACTAACACATCTAAAAATGCACTTGGAAATCCAGGAACAAAACGTTTGCTGGCTTTATCTAATGCTGTGGGAGGACTTCGAGGTTAGAAGTAAGGGACTCTTGTAATTCTGTAATGAACGCCTACTGACCATATAGCCAGGAGGGTCGCTACATACATTAAGGGGCAAGCTGCTTTGCTGTTCATCACTTCCCTAGACCACCCACAGAATCGCCGACGCAACTTTCTTCCGAGAACATCCTTTAGAACCATCGGAACTGTAATTTGCCTCTTGAAATTACTGGCAACAGCTTTGAAAATCGTGGAGGTTTCAAGCTTCCTGCACTTTTGCACCATTGTGCATGAATTCTATGATTATTAGTTTGGGTGGGAAGTCTAGCAACACTCCGGATAAGTTTTCGTATTTATATAATTTTTTCTTTTATAAACACTACCAATAAGAGAATCACCATCAATATCCAGGACAAGCGTCCCTCTTTCGGGCAGCTTCTGGATAGCTGGGTCGTAGGTCCGTAGTTCTAAAGAAATCTATTGCCCGATTTCATTCCCGAGCTGACGGGCGATCATCAAGGTTTTTGTCCTTTTGATGGTGCTTCAGCGCTGTAAATAGGTGCTAAAGAAAATGAGTAAGGTGGCAGTGCTTCCCATTCCAGTTCTATGATTTGCTGTCGTTTGTCGTTTATCACGCGATGGCGCGCGCGTAATGCTGGAGTAGTCTTGTAGGGCGTAGTTCCCGCATACTGTAGACTGTGACCGTTGCCATAGTGGGAATATCGGTTCAGCTACCAATATTTGGTTCCTCCACAGTCTCGCTACAACACAGTAACACTTCAAATAAAATTTCTTCAGTAACAAAGTACCTATACTATCCGACATCGACAAATAGTGAACAACATTTTTCTTGCATACAAAGCAGATGTTCATCGCACGAGCTATGACAGTGTGCCCATACATGAACTCGTCAATTGGGCACTTTTTCAAACGCCATAGACAATGGGTCGTCTGATAAATCTAGTGTGAAGTTCAATGGCCCAATACACTTTACAATCTCTTTTATGTCCTTTATCGAGATCGTTCGGGAACATTCTTATGCAATCAGGTGCGAAGACACTCAATCCCAATGCAGCTTTTTGAAGTTTGGAAGAGTCTTTGAGGAAGTTTTGAGGAAGGCGATACAGTTTTTAGAGCTACCTAGGAGTACCGTATCGTGAGAAACATGAGAAGACCACTCGAGGCCTATGGCGGTAGTGGAGGGCAATTTTCAGCTTACTGTAGTCACCTTAGCTCGTCTACATATCCCTTCCATTCTTTGCCACTTCTGGCCCTTTCTCCGCTACTTTTGCACTAATCTGCTCCATAACTCTCTAATTTCACCTGAACTTTGTATCTCGACTTATCGTAAACGGTGATTTTAGGCAGCAGGACAACAGTTATGCTATCACTAAGAATGAAAGCGTCTGATTTATGACTTCTGTCATGAAATGTCATCCGTCATATGTTGTCCCGTAAATCATCGGATTGCTCCAGTAAGCGCCAGTAATGCCTTCGATTTCCTTCGTCGTAAGCAGTGATGTGAAGTCGAGGCAGATCGTCACTTTTTTTAGAGGTAAAGTCTATCTACAGATCGGCGGCCACACTCGCGTTTTTTTGACTTCATTGCCTGATGGATAACGTCAGTTGATTCGGTTAGTAACGACCCTACCAGAACCGTCATGGTGAAATTGCATGGCACAATTGATTCTCTCAATCTTACAAGTGGTGTGTGTTTGAACTTCCCTCGTTGACCGAGCTTGGAAGCCCGAAATTCTCTGCGCTTGCGTGTTTCGAGAAAACTCGAGCATTGCCTTTTTGGAACGTTTTTTTGAAGTTGAGTGATGACGATTGCATGCTCATCATGTCTGTCGAATTCAAGTTCCTGAGGCTTAAGTGAAGGCAGCGAGGGCGGCTGAATTGAAAAATGGGCTTGGCGCGAGGCCAAATGTTCTTTGACTTTTCATAAGTCCCTCGATGTTCTTAAGTGCCCCTTGTTACACGCATCTCTCAGATGAGCTGCTGAGCTTGATTGTATGTGATGCTTCATGTCCACGAGAGGGAAGTAATGGGAGCATTCAGGAATGCTAACCTCACTGGGTCTCGAAAACCGTAAGTTCCCTCCTGAACAAAGCACTTCTTCGGTTTAGGCGCTAATCGACCTTCTTTTAAGGTCCTGCCAGGTCTAAGTTCCTGCAAGTTGGGATGGAGGGACCGTCTCGTCAGGAGGACGTCGAAAGCGTGTCATCCTGTCTTATCATAGGCAAAGCTCTAGCAGACCTGATAAACGTTCTTCCCTTGGGCGGCTTCAGCCAGAACTTATGTTCTATTTTTTAGATCTTACTTCCATGGTCATCTGGATAACTTTGCAAGCTCTTACGCCATCCACTACTTAAGCCTACAGCTCGCACAACTACACGTTGATGTACTAGCTCGAAAAACGAAATCTTCTCATGAGTTATTGATGGAGCTTCACTTTTTGGATTTGGCGGCTTATTCAGTGCTCAGAACAGCGAAGTCTAGCCTGGGAGCGACGATATCCCTACATCCTCTGTCCAGCTGACCCCCCACCCCACATCGCAAAGAGAAGGCCGATGACGACAAAAACGAGGGTGTTGGTCGACAGTTCACATCAGAAAGGACTGATTAGAGAGGGACTCCATCCGATCCGTCGTTTCTGATCTGAAGTTCTTCAACTGTTCCACGAAAACCATTCTCTATGGAAGCCAAAGTATTTGTGGGGATGATCGGCCTTTCCGAGCCGTACTCTTGCGGCCTGCATGAACTGCTTTCAGCTAATCCTCGTAACAATTAATCGCATCGCATCATAGCATTTAAGCGATGAAGGTGGTCATAGCATGATAGAGTCACAACCACTTACTCGTACTCTTGCTTGAATTGCAGCTTAGAGATGTGCGCACTCAGCAGTGTTTCAGGACACACAAGGGAAATGGGAATATACACCGCATAGTGGTGAGGCCCACGATGCCCTACAGCTACAAGTGGTTGTCCGTAAATGGAAACAGTGAAAGGCCCTCATTCTGTTGAAGATGAGGATGCTCAGGTGAATGTGCGGCTGGACGTGGCTGGGCAGGGCGTGAAGCCAAAACGACAACGGCGATCATGAAAGCAACCGCTGCTCAGCTGAAGAGGGGCAGTGTCTTCAGTAATGCGGGCACGACTGGGAAGGCCGTAGAATCACCGATAAGGAAGATGATGGAGTTTTAGAGAAGTGGCCGTGAGTAGTCCTAACGAAGAACTTATGGGACACGATCCAGAAGGTGGAAACAGAAATAATGGCAGAAGATGCCTTCAATGGAAGGAAGTAGAGAAGTTTGACAAAAACAGCGCGGGAGAAAATGAAGTGATGTGATGAAGTCAAAAAAAGTATAGTGATGATTATATTCCAGTGTATGTCGCATTTCTTCGGAATTCGTACGGCTCTGTGGTTTCCCTTGTACTCTATTCGATCGTCCCTTTACTTTTGTCTCCTTTTCTTCCTTTTTTCGCCTGACTAACCACCCATCGTTCATCCTTCAAAACACTTTTATTTAGCGCTCCTCTGCAAAACCCGTGGTATTGTGCCACTTGAAACATGCGCTACGTCCCCGTTACATACTTCGGAATGAACTCTGCCCTTCACCATTTGATTCAAAATGGGAATCTGAGACGTCATTGTAGTCAAATTGGCGACCTCGTTCTCATCGCTCAGGAATTTACTCAAAAAAGGTGTTTTTGTTGGGCCGCAAGTTTTCTTCCTCAGGTAACATTGGTGTTTCAAGAGGTGGTGAGTTGGTAGAAGAACGCTATATCAATTATCCCTCGAATTTATGCCTGCATGTTTTCAGGGGTAATAACGCGCGATTAAGTGACTTGGGGGTTTATTGGTATACCAAATTTTTTCATAAATCGGCAACGTTGTGCCAATTTGAGACTTAGCTCATTTTAATTGACCTAAAAGTACCACAGGCTTTGGTTAGGCATTTCAAAAAGAGTAGATGGGAACATCGTCAAACAGCACACGTAAACATCATTTGCATTCAGCCAAGCTGAGGACTAATTCATTAACAGCCGCTACCCGTTTCTAGCGGACCTTCTTAGCATGGCATGTTCTTCGGATTTCTACTTCATAACTAGGCCACAAGTTATTTCATTCTTCCCCTATGGCAGTGTTTTATGTGTTAGAAGTTTTTAGCTCTTCCTAAACCTCATCAACTATAAATCAAAGACTGCTCTACGAGACTATCAACCGCTTTCCTTCTGGCCCCTTGTAGAGGCTCTCAGCTCGAAAGTAACGTTTTACCTGCGCTGGACACTCATTAGTCTTGGTGTCTCTCAAGAGGCTGAGACTACAGCTGTTTGATCCTGCGACTCACGAAGGCGATATACTTGGACATTGGTGTAACCACTATCGAGCCTACTTTTTGTTTTATTTTTTTCTAAACAAAAATTCAAAAAACTAATTTTCTTTATACATACTTCCTTTACAGGTAATGGCGATCTTCAAATGCTTTTCAATTCTTCAATACTGCTGGCGAGCAGATGTGACTGCACATATTTCAATCATTGTATAAGTGGCGGTAGTTCTGAAGAAGGGCGTTCAAAGCTTGTTAAAGTGTCATGAACTTCCAAATATACTGGAATTCGTCAGCTCTTCATGAGCTTTCAAAGCACCAAACGAGTTGGATACGGTTTTTGGCATGATTGCCTCTCCGTGCTTAGGCATTTTTCGTTGCCTTCTCTGGAACCCCGTTCCCTGGTGTATTCAACGAGGGAATCTGTCGAGTAAATCCCTGGCGTATTGATGTTGTTTCAAACCAAGCATTGCGGCCTTCATTGAAAAATCTCATCCATCATTTCCATATAATCTGTACAGGTGTTTCGACGAAGACAGGTCTAAAAAGCAGAAATTCGAATTGAATTAGTTCAGTAGCGCTGGATAGAAACACTGACACCGACCTATTATGAAGAGGATTTTTGCTGGTTCAAAGTAGCACTTCGCCTGTAAACTACCCAAGGCCTCTATGGAACTGCCGAAATTCGGGGTTCCTTCTAGCTGCGTTCTTATAATTCATTGAATATAACTGATTGAAATGGGTTGGAAATGGGTGGCGATTGAAACACTACAACAAGTCATTCATGCTGCTCGCCAAATGCAAGAGCAAATATTCAGAAGGAGCATCAGATGAATCTGGCAAACCACTTGAACAAAAATCTATATTAGTCTACGGAGTTTTGTAGTAAGGCAGTACAGTTCTGGAGCTCATCGGATAAGTTCGATATCCTTCAAGATGCTCAATGAACTGTTCGGATTCGCACATTGTGTCTCATATTCGATCATTTTGAGTCATCTCTAGTTCTCAAGCTCAATATAATAAGCTGAGCCCCTCAGACGTGTTATCCCACATCCCTGGAAGTGTGGAAACCAAAATCTATCAGGAATATAGGAAGTTCATGTGCTTGTAAAGTTTGTCCATTAGCAGGGAGAACTTTTCATACCGTCAAACCCGTTTGATCCCAATTTGAGGCTTTGGGTTGTTCCCGGGAAAGTTCTAAGAACTGGCCAGAAGCCTTCTAGAAGAAAACCCTCATACCTTGGAGGGGTTAGGTCTCATACTCATTGCGGGTCTCCAGTAAAACAACAAGTATCATAATTCTCCCGCTAGCTCGTTAATAAAGCTTAATCACTCTCATGTAAGGACTTGAGCTCAAAATGTCCCGACCGAAAAAGGCGATTACTGGGGATGAACAGCAGCATAAGAGAGGTTGCGCCCACCTGATCAACAGCAATGCTTCTCAGTAGCGAGTAGATTGATCTATAAGGTTTCAACTTATGTCTTTGTGGATGTTCAGAGCTAGGTTACGAGAAGAGACATTTTTATTCATTACAGCTCGGTTACATTGAATTATCGTCATTTTGACTCAAGGGTGTAGGCTGTATTCATTTTTTGAGACAAGCCCGCGATTGCTCCTCATTGAGGAACACTGGTACACCACTTCACCCTCGACGGTGTCGGAAAATATGACTGACTCAGAGTTAGGACGTCATCAAGTTTCAGATTGAAGTGGTAAGCTGCAGCTTCTTGCCATGCAATCTGTTAATCCCTTTTCGCTATGAAGTAGTAATTTGTTGGGCCTCCGCTAATCCCCTTTCAGAAGCTATTAATCAAATCCGCCTCATCTGATAGCACCACTCCATCTTCCGATTCGGTTCGGGAAATAAATGCAGCAACTAGGATTGCAATGATGTTCAGCTAAGACTAGCAAATTCAAGGAAAGCACGCGAGTGAACTTCCCCACGAGAGAGTAGGCTTGTGATAATCGGCGTTGCTCGTCGAAGGAGTTCTCCTGTTTGGTTTTTTTGGAATCGCTGTGTCTGTTATAACTTCTTTCGGTAGTGATCGAAAGAAATTCAAAAGAAATGCAAATTCACACCACAGTCCTGTGGAGAGGTTCCGATGTGTAGGTTTCTTCTCTAAACAACATCCTCGGAGGGTACTTAACGAGTCACTTGTATGAATGCTGATAAGCTACGCTATCAGGGAGGCAAGAGCAAGCGGGATCTCGATAATGTTAGGGGCTAAGAACTGCGGCCGTAAGTCACTCAGAAGGTTTCAAATCCTATACGGGGACAAAGTCCTCTTCATTACTCAGCAACCTTGTAAAGCTCTCGGATAACGTACTGTTGCGAATTAACCGCAGTTAACAGAACATTGAATCAAAAAAAACAACCAACATTCTATATCAGGGTATCGGGGTTTCCTCTGAAAATTCGTTGACTTGCACTGATGGTGTCTGTCTTCAAGAATTGGATGATTTTTATGTTCATAGAATATGCTGAGTCCGAGTTCCATTCAGCAGGAGATCCTGAGTGGAGGAAAAGCGAGCCTGGTGGCCAGCGCTCTAATGAAGCTCACATTATAATACTTATATCATATCACAAATATCAATGATGTAGTAAGGATTCCCTCCGTTTATGACTGATCCAGAGGCTACCGCAATGTGGAGCCAAGTCATCACGTAGGTCTCTCGATTGCTTGTTTCAGCTTCTAAGTAACATCAGGAATACAATTGTGCCAAAGTAGCCATCATCTGGAAAATACTTGGAAAGACCTTCTGTGCGAGATCCCATTTAGTGATCCTCGAAAGCATCCTCATCAGCAGTTAATTGTAAGCTTAGAAAATTCAACACTTGCCTCACATTTTCCTATTCATGATTCTTCGATCATCTGGTAACAAAGTCACGCTTTCTCTCACAATTTTTCCGGAACGGGAGAGTGTGGATTCATAATGAGCTGAGGCTCAGACAACATCACGAAGCTCGCGTTTTGGGTGTCGGCAAATTCTTATGTACAAATTCAGGTCAGCTATATGATGCTTAGAGTTAGCGTGGAACTGCACAACTTTTTGGGAACTCATCAGGTGCCCTTAATTGAACATGAAATGATGGGGGTTTGGGACAGTTTTCCTAATTTCATGTTGGTTCTTGGTTTAAAGAGCACCTTTTTCATGTTAATCTTCATTCCCTAGCTACCAACATTACAACGTATCGACGAAAGAAGAAGTTAACAATTAAAAAGCCAACATCCGTACGTCAAATATCATTTTCGTCTTCTTAGCCCTCATACTGTGATAATTGCCGTTTGCCTATGAGTTGTGCGTTGACTTGACTCTACTCTATTTTCTTGCCGACTGCCTCCTCAGCAGGTCCGTCTGTGGACTTGACCTGCTGCCTGACCTCCCTGGTTTCTAACCAGAGATTCCTCGTGGACTGAAATCCACCCCGGGAATCTGCATACGTGGCCGCTGGCAGACCGAGGCTCAAGTCTTCGAAAAAGCCAGGGACGAGCCGCAAGATTGAGAGATCCTCCAGGCGACGTTCCCACCACAGCCGTTGTGGATGAAAACAAAATAGTGCGACTGGCGAAGCCTTCGAGGGTATCGTTCCCAACCCTGTTCTGAGCCTTTTATATGCCCTGGGTAACACATCGTGAATCAAGAGATTATGGCAATTCGAAGCCCCTAAACTGATGGCGTGCTAGTCATCCAGTATAAAGTGGTGAAACTTTCAAATTTTCAAATTTAGACGGTGCGCATGGGACTGACCGCTGTCGATACAATAAACAAGCAAATATCGCTTAAGGCATCGCAAATTCTGATTATCAATATTGAAGAAACCGACGGCACGTCTGTTCGGATTATTCACTGGAAGCTAGGAAATACATATGTTTTGTTTGCGGTAGCGTAAAGTAGCGCGGAAGTTATAGGCGCTATCTGGCGCCCTCCATTCTATGTTCATAACGGGCTTTATCTTGCAGTTGTCCCTGTAGTCTTCAAACCTCATTAACGCCAACGAAAACATCAGACTTCAGTGCTTTATCATGTTATTTTCCGATTACTCGTTATCGTCATCGCTCTGTGAGGGTAGGCAATGAAAGCATCCTCGTTTCCGTCTGTGACATTCAGCTGTCAACAATTATAGCTACATCTATTCTGGGTTAACATATGGTTGTTGTCATGAGGACTACATACCAATGGCTGCGTGGGTATTGCCAACTAAAAGTTTATTCGTTGAGATTGCTCAGATTAGTAGATAGCCTGTCCCCTTCTAAAAAATGAACATGTACATAGATGGGGTTGAAGCCGAAGGATAGCTCAGAGGCAGTAAAAACTTCTCAAGAGCCTTCCTGCTTCTTCATGGGAACAGGAAGGGAAGAGGAAAGAGTTAATGCTGAGAGACTTGATGGAAATCGTCGACGTTATAGTTTTGAGCAGTTTTGGAGAAACCTGTGCAAGTAAGCGATTGATTGCTGTCGGAAAATCAGCGGAATAACTGCATTCAGACTTTATTATCTAGTGCTCAGAGCTACCTTATGCTATCGGGTTCAGCCAGAGGTCCGAGTGTCTCAGTTCTCACCTATTTCTGCTTTGTTCGGAAGTGCTAGTGTGTATATGTACATCGAGATCGTACCCATAAACACATCTCTAAAAGTTGATTGGCAGACTAGTCACTGTAGAATTGTATTGTGTCCAAACCACAGTCATCGTTGTAATTGTTTGTCCATTGCAGGTCACATTAACGAAGAATTCCTAGAAGCAGCTGCGGCTAGACAATTTAAAATACGCTATTCTGAAACGGCTTCGTTCAGAGGGAAATCAAGAGTGACTTGCACCATCCAGGAATTCCTCAACAATTAATTTCTTGAGTTGTCCATGCAGCAATCACGTGTCTTGTTTTGGTGCTGCTGGGAAAATGGTGAATTCCGCGGAAGCAGAATTCATGGTTTCCTCTTATCGGGGGTTGAAGCGATCACGTGTATGATAACCTTCAAGACTGTTGGGCATGCTTGATTTGCTCCTTACTGTGAATAGACAGGCTTGTTTGGGTACCATGAAAGGGATGAATCCTAGCATGCGTTGCATGAACTAGTGATCATGTCCCACATCGACTTAACCCGCTGTTGTCGCGACGCGTGCGACCAACGTCGAGTATGAATGCAGCCAGTCTTCACTTAGCATATAAGTTGAGAGACACGTCTAGCAAGAAGCGCGGAGAAAGCGGTTAAACTCTGAAGCACCCATTCGGTAACGACCCATACCCTAATTTACATCACTTCGTGAATGCGGTTCGTACACATGAATTTCACCCGAGCCCTGTCATTTTCTCCGTTTCCCCGCTCTACTCAGCGTCACAGCAGGGCCACATCCGCATACTAGTTGTTCACAACCAAAATGCTACAACTTTCTAATCCTTCGGGCTCGTCAGGAAAACACATGGCAAAATAATGCGGGTCCCGACTACATAGGTTCGAGTCAAAGGGCTTTTCTAGTCAAAGGAGTGCCCCTGAAAGATCCTCTTTCCAAGAATTGAGTCTCTGGATAATAATTTTTCCTTTATTGTACTTAACTTGCACCTCTCAGGGCCGGAGATTGTGATGGCCCATTACTACGTTGCAAGAGACTCGAAAGCTTCCTAAATCATGATCATCAGAGTTGCCTTCCATGAAAGTCGGATGCGATGAACACTGTCAGATGGCCACATTTAAGAGGCTTCTTAAAAGTCTCGTGAACTCTTTCTTCACATATTTCCAGCAGGATTTCAGTCCTTCCCTAACATAGCAGTGGGTGGGATCAGTCGTCCTTCGCTTCTCTAGAAGGTCTCTTGACAATCCAATTCCCCTTTCAGCAGACCTCCCATAGCCTAATTACGGTTTGAGAAAAATTTTTTCTTCGACTTCTGGAATGATTCATCTTTACTAATGAAGTGCAAACATTTTTCTCTCAGCGTTAATGTCGACCATTCACTAGTTTCTTTTAGCCTGCCCTGGGATCCAAATTAGTTCTGAGGACTCGATATTTGTTGAATTTCACATTTATAACCCCTGCTTTTTTACTACGCACGTATTGCCGTGAACAAATTTTTCATAACGTTGTTGTGAGCGGTTTCTATCCTTGATGCAGAGTCACTGAGCTGAGTTGTGCTCGCAATCTATTGAACAATGAAATGAATGCCTCAAACAAAAAGAAAAAATGTCAACAGCCCAAGTAAAACGGAAATGCCGTAAACAAAGCACATCAAAGTAAACAATATCTGAAAGCAAGATAGAGGCAGAATACTTCACAGCTCATGAGCGCACAGCAAAAAATGATCATTACCTAGTCTTCGCTCCTATCTCTACGCAGTTTATTCAATAGACGCTGTTCGGAATCGGGAAGGACTCGGGAACAGAGTTGGGGAAATGAGCTCGACCGCGCCTGGTTATTTGGTGTTGTTAGGTGGGTTTTCTTTTCTTCTGTGCTTACTGATCCTGTGACCAATCAATTCTACCTTGTTGGAGTGGAGTATGTACTCCAGACATGCCAAATGGGTGAAAAGTTCGAGCAGAACATGCGTATGTACCCAAAGGTCATTGCGTAGTTGGATAGCTCCCAAAGGCCTACTCGATTATCAGTGAGGGGAATGGTACATAACAAGTGTACGGCAAACAACGAACAGCGAACTCTTCACAGTTTCTCCCTTTGCTATTGTAACGACGTCGTAGCGTAGTGTAGTTAACTCCTTTTCAGTGGGGTACAGTGGCATATAATGGGGCACATTGACATATGCTCTCTAAGCTGTTGAAAGCAGTCATATTCAGCAAAGGACGCGGATAATCTCGACCGGCGAGTTCAGTTTTTACATCATTTCACTCCGAGTACCTCAGTTTCCAATAGGTCATCTCCTTAGTTACTACTATTCCACTGCTTAGCGTCTAGACATCTCAATGTATAGTAAAAGCACGAGTCGATAATGGTCTATCGAAGTATTGAAGGAGCGACTGTGATGGATTCAATATTGATCTTTTACTTCTCGGTATAATTTCTTTATAATTCTTCAGAATAGTAGCAATTTCTTCATCATCCGGACGGACCTGAGTCCACTAATGTTTCGTGCCAAAGCACCATAAATTATTTAGAAATGAAGTCCAGTTGTCACTTCTATTTCTGCTGTGTCTTAGCTCCTCATCTTCTTTTCATCGTCCCTAGATCAGCCTTTTTTATCGCCCATTCAGATGATTGCAGCAGATACGCCGCTTTTTCGTAAATCAATTCTCAAGTAGTCTAAGTGAATTTCCATCCTTTCACAGTCGTTTATTTAGAAGCACAGCTGACCTAGGAAATGAAGCTTCTACTAGAACCCTAGTTGGACTTAAATTGTTGCATCGGTCCAAAGCGACGTCCTACAGGGTGGCGAAAAATTACGTGCGCCATAAAAAACGCTCAAACTTTATTATTTGTATACCAACATGGAAAGAAATATATTTCCTCGAAACAACAAACAATGACATTACATAATCACAACAAGTTTTCAAAGTGCCCGCCTTCTGCTTTGATACAGGCTTCGATTCGTCTTTTCGCCGAAACCACGGTGCGCCGAAGGTAGTCGATGTCCAAACTGCCCCAGATTTTCGCACTTCCTTTCGCAAAGCCACCAAACTTTTCACGATTCTATTCCTTAGTTCCTCTTCCATATTACCCCAAACAACGAAGTCCAAAGGATTCAAATCTGGGCTATTAGAAGGCCACAGATCCTTCGTCAGAAAGGGGATCATCTCGGTCTCGAGTAAGTGATTGGTGGATCTCGCTGCATGGGCCGGAGCCCAGTCTTGCTGGAAGATGAAGTTGGGATGATTTCTCTTCCAAGATAGCAAAGCACCTTCAAGGATTCCTTTTTATAGAACTTTGCGTGAATTTTCACATTTTTGTCTATGAAAATCAACTGAGTCTTGCCTGATGCACTGATACCACTCCAAACCATTAAACTTTTGGGGAACAAACTTCTAGTGGCAATTCTTCTATTCCAGATCTTCCTAGAAACGGGACTGAAAAGTTGGCCTTGATTCTGAGGGTTTTAGCCACTTCCACGGTGAACACTTTTTGAAACAGTTTGGACATCGACTACCTTCGGCGCACCGTGGTTTCGGCGAAAAGACGAATCGAAGCCCGTATCAAAGCAGAAGGCGGGCACTTTAAAAACTTGTAGTGATTATGCAATGTCATTGTTTGTTGTTTCAAGGAAATATATTTCTTTCCATGTTGGTACACGAATAATGAAGTTTGAGCGTTTTTTTATGGCGCACGTAATTTTTCGCCACCCTGTATTTATCGCACATCCATCGCAACCTATAAATTGAGCCGTACGAGTTACCTCCACCGATAACTATCATTTCCACAAGGTCCATAACCGACGAAGTCATCAGTACTTCTCGTGAACATTGATATCGAATATTTTAAATAGAAAATAAGTTTTTCAGCAATCTATGATGTTCTAGTCGAGTTCTCCTTGAAATCGGTTAAATTGCCATCGAATTTTCCTCTGAGGTCATAACGATGCATTCAATTAAGGAACATTGGGCCAAGAAAAAGCTCATTGACATCAAGTGCATCCAAATTGAAAGAATGGCCCCAGCGGAACGAAAAGGTTTATTATGTTCTTATTCAAAACGGTTCCCCAATCGAAACAGCCTGCTCCGTTGTGGTTTTTCAGCGGCCCAATTATGACTGGGAAATGAAGTTGAAAGCTTATTTTAACTATTCTCTGCGAATTGGTCTTGTTTAGCTACTTTTGAAACAGCTCGGTCAAATGATCCAACATCTAGTGCTACTCTCTGTTTCTCAGAGTACTTGGATTGTTCCGGGCGGGTTCCCGGGTAATACGGTAAATACACAGGGTGAAAATCTCCTGCTTGTAAGCAGAGCGGTGTTGGTGATAAAGCGTGAGAACCCATGTCCCAGTGAAGTGACGCTTGGTTGAGATTTTAGATTTTTGCTTCATTTTTTAAAATTAGAGGTTTTTTTCCGAAAATGCTGGATTCGAACCACTTTGCTCCCTGAGTGAAGCGAATCTTTCAATTTCCAAGAATTTGCTCTTTTGCAAGACGCCACGAGGGTTACTATAGCCTTTAGTTGGACGAAATTCTATGCTATGCCATGTCTTGTTCGATGAACCTTCATCAAACCGAAGGGGATGGGGGTGTGATTAGTCGTGCTGGCACATTGCCAATTACTCATCTTTAGTCTCTAATCATGGTTGTGTCGCTTTCATTTATAGTGCAAATGCCGACTCTGATCTGTCAACATGAAATTATTTATCAACATAGGAAATGACATAATGCCGTTTCTTCTTGGGAGTCTCCCAACTGTCTTTTCAACAAGTGAGTGGGTAAAGTAATGGAATCGACCGTAGTTCTTAACTTAATCGAACCTCCTAGAGCAAAGGATTATTGGCAACGATTGCTGGCTTTTCAAAATACAATGTAATGACTTAATTAGAATAGGGGCAGATTCCCTCACACATCCGTCAGTAGTGAATTAAGAAGTGTCTGAAGGCATGTGGTGACTTCGACTGGGAGACGTTCACATCGCGTGTCCTGAAGGTATTGATAAACGCCGGGTCTCGTTATTTACGCCTTCAGTTTTGATGATTTCCATTTATCATTCAATCATGTGTTTTTACGTTCCGCTGCTTAGTCCCATGAAGTAATTCGTACATGTCATAGGCTTGAGATTGTTTGGTCATCTTACCCACTCTCGCCCTCCCAGTTCAAATATAATTAATGTGTTGCATAACACTACAATTACTGCATGTAATGTAATATGCTGCATAATATTTTATGCATCACAATGTGCATTCTTATTACAGTAGGTAGTAGGTACACGTTGCACCGTTGCACTATGAATCCCATATCCCATTTGTATCCCAGATGTTATTCAACGAAAGCCAGGCTAGCAGGGGGGGGGGGGGGGGGGGAGGGGGGGATTCGTGTATAATTTACAGCCAGTGTTTTTACCCTCTCGGACAAGCCTGGTACAAATTAGTCGGCCGTTGTGTTTCGTTCGTGTTTGAAAAGGAGCCTCGGTTATCCTGGACGGTTACCTACTCGTCGATCTTGGAATTCGACCCATACCCGGATGTGGAGGAAGGGGTGTTCAAGAGACTACGCTGAGTTCCTATACTCCAGTAGAGGCGCTTATGTTGTTAGCAAAGCAGTCAGATTGCTGTATAATCCGTAATTCCCCTGGATCTTTATTCTCTACTTATTTCCTCGAGAATGACGGAATCGCAAGAGCTTCTAACAAAGATCTGTCCTATCTTTGCAGCAGCACATTTTTTTGTGTAATTCTTTCTCCTTTTCTGATGAAATTTGTACATTCGCATTCTACTCCACCATAACAGTTATCAGTCTAATGTTTTACAATTCAAAATGTCATTTCCATCTTTTTCATTGTGTCGGGTTTATACAATGAGTGTTACATCTGTGATGTTTACATATCGTTGAAGTGATACAGGAAGTGTTAGTCAAGAAAACACGAGTGCAAAACAGAGATTGAGCTAATAATTCAGTTTGACTACGTCTCTAAACTCAACAAACAGAAATACCCTATTTGAACAAGAGTCACAGTGCTTCCTTGCCTCTTGAGATAGTATTCTTAAGAACTTTTTTCTGAGGCTATGCAGAAGTGACAGTTTTCCTTTGCCAACGAGTATGGGTCAGGAGATGCCGGTGACCTAGTTTTGCGTATCTTTTGCAATGATGCTTTTTTCGTCTTCGAAGTCCCCTCATTGTGGCTAGATGGTATGGTTCATGAAAGGTCAACGGGATAGTAGCCGCTTTGAAGTCATCTGCTTGTTTGCTGATCGTATTTTCGTTAGACGACATCACAGTTGTGTATGTGAACAAAGGAAATGTGGGCGCCTAAATTTGTGTTTTGATTATTCAGGAATACAAACGGGTTCAAATCCCGGATCGATATCTGCCTAGGCCAACCAAGCCTTCCATCCTTCCGGGGTCGGTTAGCTGGTACCAACTCGTCTGGGATGATAAAAGTACTGACCTGTACTACGGCTGACCACCGCTAGTCATTGTATAGGCTACATACGCATTCAATTCGCCACTACGACAATGCGACCCCTCCCCCCATGGAAGGGATGGGGGGATGGGTCCACATTTTTTATTGTTAGACGGGATTGATTAACGCCTAAGGACGTTATCCTTTCATCCTCGAACTGATAATTGCGAGTAATCCCTCTCGTAATCGCGAACAAAAGAGAATATTTCAGTATGGCATAACATAGAATGTTTTTCTAGATAGATATATAAGCAAGGGCTCAATAATCAATTAGTATTTTTTGCACAGAATGGGCATAAAGCAGATCGACTCATCACGACAAACACAAATTTGAAACGAATTGAAAGGATTGGTCGATAGGATCAAAGCTCTACAGACCAGTGCCTAACACGCAGCCTTAACTTTTAGAAAGGGTTCCAGCAACAATGGAGACAGTCTTGAGGGACAATGGGAGTTTGCTCCTGAACAGATTGACCACGGAAGTCTTCCCTTCTACTCGCGGAAACCGTCCGAAAGCCTCTTTATTATACCGCATCACTTGCTGCACGATTCGGAATAACCATGATCGAAGAAACTGAGGCACCTTCATCTAACATACTTCAAGTTTGCAGCTGCAACTGCAGCCCAAATCCTTCAACTTGAGAAAGGCGTCAAAAAATGTCATTCATCTCCCTTCATGACAGAAACCACGGAGTTCAAGTGGTTCTGCAGAATTCGGGCTCCCATCTTGTCTTCGTAGGTGGAATATACATAATTTTTTCATATTTTCACTAGATTCAAAAGCTCTTTCTTAAAAATCAATCGATACCCTGAATATTTCCAAAAACGCTCTCTATGCTTGAAAGTAGCAGATCCCTGTGATCAGTTAAACAAAGGGACGCACATGGGCAAGGGGATGAGGGGCTTCCACATGTGCCTGGTTGATCCAGTGCACTACGAATGGCGGAGAATAGTTCCCACGAGCTCTCCCTATCTGCTTACCGGTGTACTTCCAGTGGTTACTCTATTTTTCTGTTTCTGATAGAGTAACCCGTACTGAGAACAAGCGAAAGCTCCTACCTCTTCTCAAGTCTCTCATGAAACCTTCTCTGAAGCTTCTCCGTCCGACTGTACGGTTCCCTACATATGATAATCTTTTGTCAGGGTATCGAGAACCGTTCAAAACCCATCTCAAATGAGTGCGTCGACGTCGTTCGTATCTGTTAGTGCCACTTTCAATTAAACTATTCTTCTACGAGTTTGTTTTTCATTTCATCCATTTGTTTTTCAACCATACGACCATAGAAAAGACAGATATGTAGTAACCATTGCTCAATAGTACATTGTTCGTTCTGCTTCGCTAATTTTTTATTCATCTAAAGCTGATTCTACGAATAAGTCAAAAGCCGATGTTCGACTGCACAGTGATGCCTTACTTCAACTTTGTTATTTCACATTCCAATATTGCCCGTGACGTTCTCATCAATCTCCTAGGTTTTTCCCTATTTCTCATTGGAACCAGTTCCGAAAATGGATTTCATTTAGCAACACATGGGTGTTAGGAATGTCTAATGATAAATGTTCATCCATATGAAGGTTCATTTAATTTTGCTCTCTGTTTTTGATGGGATGTAGGCAACCGGGCCTGGAGCTGACAATGGATATGCTAGAAGCGCTCTACCATTGGTCAAGCAAACTAGAAAAAATGGTAGAAATTCGAGAGCTGGGCCAGTTCTGGAATGTTATCAGGGGATCTTACGAGCTGTGGGGAAAGCTAGCTCGTCCGGGCCTCTGTCTCTTAGCTCAATGCCAGAGTGACGGCGTGTTGTGATTGATAGAGTAGAGATTGCACAAAACGACCAGTTGATGACAGCTGTTCTGTAACGCCCTACACCATCTCACTTCAAGGTGGGACTGTCGGTGGTATACAGCGATCTTCTCGTCTCAGTTTTCTCTTACTGGACTTGCTCTTTACTCTAGAACATTGAATACAGATTTCTTCAGCCTCAGGTCATTTCTATACCCCTTCCCTCAACCCCATCTTCTTTTTAATGGAGCCAAATTTTCACGGAAAAGCATGACCTTATTTATTTATTTTTTATTTAGAACACGTTTTAAGAGTGTGTACTTCAATCAACATAAAGACAAGCATTAGCAAAACCTATGGGTTGAGTAGAACTGACTGACTTCTTCCATCGCCATGAAATGGCTCCCGAACCCAATTAAACTTACATTTAGTGGGCGGTGAAATACCACTACCCTTGTTCTAGCTTCCACTTGGTAGTGGAACGAAATTTCAAATAGAACTTGTATCGATTATAGTAGTATTTTCAAATTTTATAATTTTTTTCTATTTTATAATTTTCGAAATACTTTGAAACTTCAAATATTATAGAACCTTGCTTATCATGATGTGATCTGAACTGATCAGACTATCTCTCTTGGTCCACAATATATGTAATAAATGTTGAAAAAAAAATCAAAATTTAATCTGTCTATTTCCAATTTTCTCAACCTGGTTTTCAGATTGCCTTTTTCCCATAAAAAAGGCTCATTGGAAAAACAATTGTAAGAATTTCGCCTTATGAATTCATTGCTTGTCCGACGAACAATTCTTGCATTTTGAAGAGATCGCTTTTGGCTGCGTCTTGGTTTTCCAATTCATTAATTCCCAAGTCTTTTCTATGCTCGGCATATTCGATGATGGATCATTGGTTGTCTCCTATTAGGACTATTTTTAATGTGAGCAGGAGGCGGGATAAAGACAGCAGTCGTATTATGGGATTAAAGGAAGGTAGGGGATAGAAAGATGAATGGCAAAATCGGTACATGGACGTTGGATTTGTCGGCGGGTTTTTATAGGCCTCTCCTGTCATTGTGTCAGAAACGTTGAATAACATCAAAATGTAATGAACTCTTAGAGGATTATGGCTCTATGAAAAGCTAATCAGCCCGGACGGACAAAGCCAGTCTCCATGAACCACGCTTCGACGAAATCCCTCTATGTCGCCCTTTCCATTTTCAAAATATGAATGTCTGATGACATGATTCAAGGCCCCAAGCCTCTTGATTTCATTATTTTTCAGAGAAAAATTAGAAAATTAAATCTGTTTTCGTGTTAATCTGCAATTCAACATCATTCACCCACTCACCATCTTTGGAACATTACCTGCATTTACTGGTAACGGGCTCCATTCGAATGTAAATACAAATTACATTGAGAGTTCATTGGGCACTTTCTGGCAGTTTTCCCCCAACATATGACCTCTTAACCAGCTGAGAATCCCATTCTTTAAACGCATAATGTGGTCGTGGCTCATTATCGTGGAGAGCTTCCATGTACCACCAAAAACTCGTCCTCCCATTGAAACTACTTTTTCCTCTGAAACTGGTTATTATAAAATTGAGTGATAATTTATGATGTGTCTACAATGACAGCACCGGGAGGTTATAGTCCATAAACTTGGGAGAGGGCCTAGTTTCAAGGTTTTTGTTCCAGTAGTGACTTCCCTTTAGACAAACCCTAGCTTGCAGATAGATGGGGAACAATGGTACCTGCTACTCACCTCTTTTCTTCCTTTCAAACTCCTAACTGTCCATCGATTGATTTGCTTGAAGTGAAAAAATATGTTCATTGGTCTAATTCGTAGATGGTAATGAGTTTTTTCTTTTTTATTAGTCAGGTTTACCTTTCTATGAAGTGCCTTTCTTCAGACAAACACCAGTCGAAGGCGGTTATCGGTGAGATTGCATTTTCCGTATGTTTTTCAACGAATAACGGATGTTCGTGTTGTGTTTGGCCGCTTTTTGTGACAGATATCCGCTGATGGATGGGATGCTCCAAGTGCATGGGTCTGTGATAAATGTTAAACTTCACCGGCACGCGCGTCAGTTGTCGGCTTGGCTTTTCTCGAACGAAGTTCGGGACGGACGGCCCCGCCTCCTACCCACAACAGCCACTGTGGTTTGTTCAGCGCCTAGCGGGAAAGCTGACATGGCTAATCCCTGAGGCTGAGGCTTAAGACATGACGGCGATGTTCGTTCGCGCTCATCATCGAATTCATGACTTTCGATCGCTAAAACCGCCGCAATCGCAATTTCTTCGGGAGTTTATTGCTCTCATTGCTTTTTCTAGTAAGCTTACCTTCCTAAGCTTTTGTTTTCTTTGCACTTCCGGACCCTTTCATCCTCTGTTTTCCAAGTGTTTACTTACCTGTAGTACAATTTAAGGGGATTTTCATCTTTTGAGCGACTTATTTTCGTTTTCTTGTCTTTGGAACGTGTTTTCCCTTTTTTCTCATCGAAAGCTTCAGAAGATTATGTTGGATTATAGTAGTTGTTGTGACCGAAGTACATCGTAAGCCGAATGAGTAAAAAATGATTTTTTGCAATCTGAAGGATTGGGTAACCCTGAGGTATCAGTCCATAAATCTTCGAGGAGTCAGCTGGTACAGGATATCAGATATCACAGCAGGGGTAAGGCTTAACTTCCTCTCAATTACTTTCGCGATCTTAGGAAGAAATTCATCAGTTATCTCATCATTTGTGTCATGTACCTCGTTTAATCGAAATTATCGGTATGTTGAGTGCAATGGACTTTCGACGACCAGTCGGAACGTCCTCAGAAACCTGATGTTAAGATTTCTGCCACAACTCCAGAGCAGTGTTGTGCTGTGACCACCTGTTGCCCTAGTCCATGTAATGTTTGCTGACAAGAATTCACACAATCTTCTCATTAAATTCCAAGTTCTATCATCTTCAAACCTCGGCATTTCTGTTGCCTTTGAAAACGACGAGTTCGTCGAAACGTTGGCCAGAATAAAAATTTCCACCTAACAACCCCGAGGCAGAAGCGAAGTTAAATTTTCAGAAACAATCTTTCAAGTTGTTTTAAAAACCCAGTTGTTTCGTCGTTCCCACCGGGCTTATAATTTCGCAGTGAGTACTAGGAAAGTTTTCAAAACTGATGGATATACAGTGATTGTAAAGAGCATGTCAACAATGCGTCCACAGTGGGTGACCGGGAAACAAATTAATCAGACCATATTGTTCTTAACAGTAACACCGACACTGCAGCTTCACCTGTTTTGTTCTCCCAGATTCCTTCTCTCGCTTGATGACTTTCCCTTTCCAGAACCCGTCCTTACTTTGTTTTGACTCTTTTTTCGTCTCCGTTGTATGCACCCTTTTTTGCCTTTCTCCACACCCTTCGAAGAGTGATGGTTCTTTAACCAGAACCTATTTTTTGGTCGTTTCCTGTTATTTCTCTCTAGAATTTTTTTTGTTCCCAATCGTTTCTTTTCTTCTAGCCCCTCTCATGTCATCTCAGCCCCAACGTGTCTCGCGAACGAACATCTTCTTCTTCGTTCAACTCCCTTTTTAATCTTTTCCTTCTTTCTTTCCTTCACGTAGTCCCCTCTTTCTCTTGTTTTAGCGTTGTGTTCCTTTCTATTGCCCTCTCTTTTTTGCTTTAGCGTTGTGTTCCTTTCTATTCGTGCTCTCTTTTACTGGATCGAGGACGTACTCCTTACATCCACTTTCTCATATTCATTATGTTCGCAGTCTTCACTGAAATGGTCAAAATTTTTGATTATTTCTTCAACTTCATCATTCCTCCAACGAGTTCTCACCATGTCCTCACACCCAATCCATCGATTCTCCCTTCTTTACCTGATATTTTTTTAAAGTTTTTGTTTTTTCATTTTCCTTCACAGAGTTACCGATTTTTCCCATTCCCGCGATCTTCTTCAGAAATTCCCTTTTTCGAGTGCTTCGCGACCTTTTCGCGTTTTTAATGCTCCGCTTCTGAAGCTCTCCACATCGTTCTTCGCTTTCCATCATAATAAAACACTTTTACTGCTCTTTTGAGTCTAACATTAGTTTTTTCGCTTTTCTAAAGCCATTACTACCGTTCTGTTCTCGCATGTGGTTATTTAGTTGATTTATATTTAAAACACTTAAGTTCACTCTTCAACAGCTGGAATCACCTCATTCAATCTCTCCCATGAGAGACTTGTACCCGCTGACTTGTACTAGTGAGGCCATATACTCGTTCAAAAGCCAGTGCATCAAATAAGTAATTTTCTATTCTTCCATATGCGATTTCGTATCATTTATTCTGAACAAAAGTTCGAGGAAATCCTTTTTCCCAAGTATCTCATAAAAAATGAATCGCCGGAGGAAGCATCGCCACTCAAAGAAATTGCAATGAGAAGGAGCTGGAAATTGAGCTGAACGGGGTTTCATTGTTTTCTTTCATCGCCCATTTTTTGGTCTGTTTCCGAAATTGGATTATCTACATATTTCAACCAACTACGGCCATCTTTAACTCCGTGGGTTGAAAAGGATGTCCATAGGAGATTTGTACTGGCAGATTTGAACCTCGGTCAACATCAGAAGTCATTATTCAATTCATGTCCTCCTTTGAACATCTGTGCGAGTCAAGTAGAAGCGGAATGAATGAAGGAATTCCCAGTGATTGCTGATCAACCTACAGGACTTTGTTTCGAAGTTCATCTTGGAACTAATGTCAACTGGCCAATAGGACTTTCTTTGGTTTGAGGATCCACGAAAATCAGGAAGGTCAGTGGGAAAGTCGATCCAATGAAAGGCTGATTGATTTCTTCTTGAAATTGAATAGTGAGAAGGAATTCCAGCTCGCAAGGATTCGAATATGGCATTGATATGACGGGCTTTACGAAAAAAAAGGGAAGTGAAGGCTCAAAGTCCTTTGACCATGCACAATATTGGTAGGAAGTTGTTAGGGAGGCTTTCGGCCTTCGCTGCTTAACTTTCAGATTTTATTTCACGCGACAGGGCCTGCATTCGCTGGAGCTCCTCCACAGAAAACTATCTTCAAAAATTATCCTTTCGTGATACAACTGCATCTGAATTGTTATTTCACCGCTTTTACATTGAATTGTAGTGAGGTCGAACCGGCAAAGGGTAGGTAGGCAGGGGATGGTGTTAAACAGACAGTTGTTCGTCAGTTCTTTATCCGGTTGTCATTCAAGTTTGATCAGCTCGGAAACTGAAGCAGTTGGTTCGCATCACTTTTTCGACAAAAACTCACCACTGAAAAAACACGACCTCTATCGGAAGAGTCAAAACACTCCTTGAAGCCCTCAAACTCGAGCGAACACTCAAACGATATTCGCAACATGTGACCATAGTGGACTCTCGATGCTATAGAGAGCTCGGACTACTATGCTTGCATTCGATGGTGTCAGTTAACACTCATGTCAGGGTTACATACTCTCAAAGGGTTTGTTTTGGTGCCCTTGGCTGTGAAAGACAAAGCAAGATGAAATTCTGTGTCATGAAGGGATGATGGATAGAATTGACTCTGTACGTGACGGGTTTTGCCTCGGTAAGAATCTTGAGGCACTTTTGCCTTCAGTAAGTCTTCCACCCGGACAAGCTTTGATGAGAACTTGGCTTTCAGACAAGGCTGACTTCATGCTTAATTCATTTAACAAAGTTCGTTTAGCTTTCGTCATTTTTGTCAGCTATTCCACTCAGTTGATAACGAAATTCTTGCGCAACATATTCTTTGTGTGGGTCCGCCTTAGATCACCTGGTAGCAGAGGTGCTTTTTAGATTGATACCACTCGACATCGTGGAGTGAGCTTTCCGTCAAGAAGACGCCACTTGGCTCAAATGAGTTAGCCCCCTTCCATACAACTTGGCAAAGCATCTTGGTAAGCGGGTTCATCACCAGAACGCCGTTCTGTCTGCTGAACTCAGGCCCAGACTTCCCATCAATTTCCAGATTAATGTCATTCGTCGAACACACTAGGGAAGGACTTTCTCACAGGGTTAGTTTACATGTGTCCTCGAAAAAGGTCGTTTTTGAATGAAGATCAACAGATGGGGAAACTGAGACAGTGGGAAGGGAATGCTGTGACTTCAAGAGCGATTTTGAAAAGTTTTACACAAGTGCTCCCCAAGGAGTGCAAAAAGTGGAGGTTCGAAAGCTTGGAAATATGGAAGTCTAACCAGTAAGACGTGTGAAAAGTGAAAGAAAGATGAGCGCGAATTCCTAACACTCGATGTTTGCCATCAATAAACCTCCTCGGAATGACTTCCCCCTTTCTCGGCCCACAATTTCCGGGGTCTACCTCAGATGTGCATCATGCTGGTAAATTTTGGCAAAACATTTTGAAAGTCATTCAGAAGTGAGACCCCTTCTCCGCTGAGAGTCTCCTTCGACGGTGTTTCTTCCCGTTCCCATTTCTCACATTTAGCGTTTCTTTCTAGGACATTTGTTATGTTGAGCTCGAAATATCGAATTTACTGGCACATTATTCAGAAATGAATGAGGCTACTTCTTTGTAACAAACCTATTGAATGTGAGAAAGAGTAGAAGAGAGCGGCAGTAAACCTTTCCATGTTCTCAGTGGTAGTGGCTCACCACTGCCACTCTCACGTGGTATACGGACAAGTTCAGGTCCGACCTAACCATCTCCATGTTGTCGGCTTATGAAAATACGACGGGCTGGCAGTAAACATCCTCAGTAAATCAATAGGTCAGGCTAGTCATACTCAAGCCTCGCTGCGAGTCTAACTGGAAGTTCTTCTACGATACAGAGCATAAAAGCGCACATTACGGGAATTTCTGGGCACTGATCAATCCCTTTCGAGGGATGCGACTATGCACTTGACCTCCATTCAGGGTCGTAATGGTGTATTGAATGCGTATGTGGCCTATACAATGACTTGCGGTGGCCAGTCGGTGTACAAGTCAGTGTTTGTATCCTCCCAGACGAGTCTCGTGCCAATCGACCGAATCCGAAGGGATAGAAGACTAAGTTGGTATATGTAGGCGAGCCACGATCCAGTGTTTCATCCGTAAATCTTACTAAGGTCATACTAAGGATAGATAATAGCTAGGATAGATACAGTTGTCATTATACTACCTCGGCCCTGTTTCATAATATTTCAAAAACAACAATTGATGGGTGCAGTCAATTATTTCAACCAGTCATGGCTTTGTGGTGCTATGCGACAATGTTTTTCTTCATTTTCGACAACTAATCAGTCATGTAGTCTTGTCCTTTTGATGGTTCTTGGACCCATGATTTTGTTGACCCATGATTTTCGCTTGTTTGGCAATTCAGCAGCAGAAAAACAGCTTCCTAGAGACAGCCGGAACCTCCATTCCTGCACTGGACCTAGCTCAGAACGCTTGGCCTCAGCGGCAAGTGTTTGGCCTTACACGGATCCCAGGTGCACCCTACTTTTCCTTCACTTCCAGCGCTAGGCTTATGTTGCCAGTTTCTCGTCTACACGATGGAGGTAACTCATCTTGGCGTTGTCGTCGCGTAGGGTATTGTACTATTTCCCGTACTACTGAGAATTCTATTGCCTCACTTGTTTTCGTCGGCATAAGCTGTTTTCTCGGACAAATTCTTCATTAATTTGCATAAATTCTATGACACGCATGAAAAACAGAAAATACACCTGCTCGAAGTGACGCTCTAAGGCGAAGCGCCTGATGAAAAGAGAAGACAAACACTAAGCTTCTGTGCTCGATCATGGAGAAATCCGATTTGAGCTCCAACTTGTGGATATGTATGTACCTGAGCACATTCGACTTGTTCTTCCATATCCCAGGCTTGAACACATTATACACTTCCAGAGGGACCGAACCCGGGCTACTTCCGCTTTTCATGCACGGACCGAAAATCGTTAGAAATTGTTTCATAGTGCACTGTTGTTAACGGGAAGTAATCAGATGGCGACCTCCCAAGTAGGGACTTTCTTACTGCTCTGCTTTGATCAAATGCATCGATTAGCTTCCTACAATTGGGAGAGTTGCACTCAGGTGAGAAAGGGCTGAACAAACATTGTCTAGGGCTGTGTTTAGCAACATGTCTCCGCTATTCTCTCCATTTTCGGTCGTTTATTGGATAATATGGGATACTTTTTTAATTAACTTGTATTTGTTTCCGACAGTGTTGAATCACACTCTCTGGAGAGCTTTTGCAAACTTCTATTTGTCTCCTCCTGCTACATATCTTTGTAGCGAAACAAGACAAATTGGGAATTTGTTTCAATGCTCAACATGAGCCATCGCTACAGCGTGAATGAGATCCAGAACTTACGATGATCTCGTGCGATCCTCTCCTTCAAGCATAGGGGGAAGACGATCTGAACCCTGGTACCGCTTTGCTGTCACTAATCCTGTTTTCAAGAACTTTAGTGAAACATATTCGGTGACGACCTCCAATCATCCCCACCTCACCGTAGAGCGGGAAAAATGGGAGTTGTGAAGCAAAAGTATTGGCACAACAATTTTTGAAGGGGTTGTATTTATTCGTTTCGGATTCATCTTCATCCCTGAAGGTACCGACCTGAATGTTTCTCCTTTTTCTCGGGCTTCCGCATTGTTCACTGTCCATATCAGATATGGCCTCCAGCTTCTATTTTAACCCTTATCTACTATGCCCCTGAAGTCGTCCACTCACCTTTTCTAGGCTTTCTGATGACATAGCGTGTTTATTATCAGCCTGTTCTGTTAAGACAATATGCATCTATTCATAGCTTCCCGTTGTTTTGCCGACCACAGACACATCCAAATGCCAAATAGTTTTGAAAAACAATCGAATACAAAAGCTTGTAGCCGTCTGTGACGGTTTTTAGTCTGAGACCAACCTGATCCCTTTCGTCGGTGCAGAAAAAGTGTTCTACATTTCCGAAAACGTATTTCCATGAGCACCTATGACGTGCCATAATCTTACCGATGACGAAGTAGAGGAACTTTTTCAAACCGACCACAAGAAGGGGAGCACCTATTATCGTGAAGTGGTCGGCGACGAAGTGCTATCGTCGAAATAAATGTTCTCAGCGGCGACTCGAGCCTTAGTCCGTGCTCTGTGCCCTCTCCGACATGCTGCCAAGCGGCCGGCCCACTAGCCAATTGCATCAAATCAAATCCGTCCCCCATCCGACGGTGTGTCGACCAAGCGTAATACCCAGGAAATCTCTATTCGACGAGCCCATCACAGCAGTAAGCTCTTGCACTCACTTGGCTATTACGCCTTTCTGTCTTCCTGAGTTTCTCAATAAAGTGCTGAGCAACCCCTATGGTTCGGAAGACCTACATTGAACTGCAACATCCTATAGGACATCCTGAATGACTCGGGAAGTTCAATCTACTTTCTTAGGATTGAGGCATTTTTTATTTACCTGTTATCAAATAGGATTATTTTTTAGCAGCACATGATCAGCTCAGATTGAGCAAAGCAACTAAATCCTAAGAATCCCAACTAGGTAAACTCAACCTCAGCCTTGCGCTTTCCAGCTTTCCGACATCCGTTTCTCGTTGCATCTTCCACCAAGCAAAATCCTTTTCTCATGATCACATTCTTTTTGAGAATTCAATCTAACCAATAGGTCGTATGAGTGTTAGCACCATGACGTGTGGAGAACAATCAACCCCTGCAATAGGTGTGATTCTGCCCTCTTTGTTCCTATTTCTTAGAATAGGGTTGTTTGTCGTTGAATTTTCCCACCGTGATAAATTTCTTGAGAAAAAAAAACTTTTTCGAGTTGTTTTTCTCACGGCACTCGTATTTTTTTCATCGAAGCTCGAACGGATCGTATTACTCTTATTCTCTGCTCAGGTATACTCTGTCTTTGACGTAGACAGGTACTAATCAAACCTGTGATTCCCATCAATCTGAATGGGGGTAGCGAAAGTGAAAAATCTCATGTTTTCAGTATGTTTTGATGTCCCTCGAAGTAAAAACTCCGAAATTTCGTCCAAATGTAGCTCTAAACGTAACTATTCAAAGGTCACTGAGGTCAAGTACATAGTGAGGACCTTGCGTTCAAAGGGCAGCACTGCCTGGGTAGAAGTCAGAAGCATGGCGCGTGCCATGGAGGAGTCTATCATCGCCAAGCACTATATTTGCGTTGCCCCGCTCAGTGAAAAATGATAAATGGAATCGAGCAGGTCGATGTATCCAATTACCGTATCCCTTGGCTCTGTTAGAAATGTAGTTGAAGTTCCTTGGTTACACAGCAGTCGAAGATGCTGTATTTCCCTTGCACGTGATGTGGGGTCGGATCGAGCCCTCGTTCAGCAGACTGGCTCTCCTTTCGTAGTCCCAGGTGACCAATTTCAGCATAATTACGAACTTCTTGAAGAACTTCGAAATAGTTGCTCGTCCCGCTAAAGTTGGCGATTAACGATCGCCAACTCTTAGAACTCCAGCAAAGAAGGATTTTCCCACGGCTGAAGTGGGAAGTTCGGCAACGGGGACGTAGTAGTTCGAGTTTCCGCTAGTTTGGATTACACATGTTTTCCAATCTTGCATTCCGGTCTTTTAGTATTAACGGTTTCTATGAAGGATTAGAGTCTATCCAGTGGTTGGCTTGTAAAATTCATTTCACTGACTCCGTAATTGTCATATTGACTTTCGAAAAAAAAGAAATTCACCTGGTATGCACAGCACAACTCTTTATTCGGGCCTTTCTATTTCACTTGAGTAGAATAGAATAGTAGAATAAATTCAGCAGGAAATCAACTGTGAGCTAGAAGTGCCGCTCTTGATAGACTCGGAGACGTCCACTTCACCAGAAATCATAATTCTTTCGATCTCATCAACCTGCTGACCATGTTCACAGCTATTTTAAGACTTCTAAAAATGCTGCTCCCAAGCCAACAACTAGTTTTTGAGTAACCTGCAGCTCGCTTTGTCAGCAGTAACTTTATCTGAATCGTCGAGCATCATTGGCAGGCCTTGCTCTGAATCCAGTCTTGAAGGTCAGGCCATTTTTGAAGTGGTCCTTTCGTGAGTTGAGTTTCTACGGCACAGTGAGCACTCACGTTTAGAGCTATGCTATCCTTTTTTTGCTCTAAATGTCCCTCATAGTCTTCGCGACGCCAATAATAACGATTTTCATTAGTATAACTACTCTTTCCCTTCTTGCTTTAAGTTGCTTCCGTTCTATACTCCTTTCAGAATTCTGGTGTTTACACATTGCGTCGATTGGTCTTAAAGGCACCGTTAACATGATTTTGGCTAATCCAGATTATGATGAAAAACGAAAGACAAGATCGAAACTAGTGCGACTGAGGTGAAGAAACTGCTTGAATCGGTGTTTTCATAGTGAAAAAAGGCCTCGAAAAAAACGTTAAAAGGGGGGCTGGACGTGAATGAAACCAGAAAAATGAAGGAGGTGGGGCGCCCGGACGAGCTCAAGAGTGCGTTTCACTGCGCGCGTATGGGTCCTGGTGCGAAGAACAGACAATGGTAATCCACAATTCATTCACTTATAAGCCTAAATAAACAAAAAAACCTTAGTAACAGCAAAAGTAGCTCACCTTTTCCAGCCTGTAGGAGTAGGAAATCAAATAAGGGATCGCGGCAGCAAAAAGAAAAACAGAGGAAAGAAGAATGGGAGAAAAACATCGCCTCATCAGTCGGCGGTTAGCTTTTTGTGCGTGGGTCCTAGAACGAATAATAGCAATCTGTTTTGTCTCGACACTCGTCTAACGTGACACCGATGAAGGGGCGGAGGGCGACAGTGGATACCTCTCCGGCCCCATATTATGCCCTATCCAGCCGTTTTCCGACCTCATTCCTGTACGAATGATACCAGAGGGGGCCTCGAATTCAAACCATGCGCAAATCTCCGAAACCTCTACTTGTTAACAGTGCCTTTAAAGGAAACTTATTTCAGTTCTTTTGACCATTAGAGAAGCTAGATGGACGGAAATGGAACGTAGTCAAAGAAGAGCTTTTCCTTGCAAATATAGCCATTTCTGATGATCTAATTAACCTGCATTAGGTGAACACTGCCTCGGCGACTGTTGCCGTCAGTCTTGCAGATTTGATTCCCCATTGGTGAACGCGATAACAGTATCATATCATTTCTAGTGCTCTGAAGTAAAAGATCAGTGACAATCTAATTTTATTCATAGTACTAAAATTTACGCATGACTAGAATCACGAGACAATTGGATACCCTACGTACTTGTACTCAGGTTTATGTGATTTTCAGTAATTTCTGCAGGAAGTCCAGACAGCTGCACGGACAAAAGGGAATCACCAAGGGCAATGTTGAGCAAGAATGCACTTTTCTGAGAATAGAAGCCTCAAAGGTGGTAATCTTTGTAACTATGCCCACCTCAATACTAGAAACTGTAACTCCGCTACTGGTTGGCTGGACTTCGGGTACAAGTTTCCTTGCCGAAGGCGGAAGATTGCAGCAAGACCGTTTTCCGTTTCTCGGGATATTGCTACTACTTGGGTTTTCGTACGAGGAATAGAGCTGTGTTGCCAGAGTTCACACACGTCAAGTAGGAAAGCATTCCTCAAAAGTTGGTATCGCATCGTTGAGAGGACGAAAGCGTTGTCAGAAACTAATTCCTTCCGTAGTTAGATGCTCCACTGATACCCTACAGACTGTATCCCACTGTTGAACCCCGTGGATCTCTTCAGCAAAGCTCTAGCCATCTCATCAATGATCACTCTGGTGTTCCCAAGAATCGTCGTCCATTCCGGATATGTGCCGCTCATCAGTCCACTGGATGATGTTACTGAATCATATCATGTGTTTGGGGAGTGACGATGATCACGACAAGTCCTTGCTCGAAACACTCCTTGAGAGTAGATGTTTTGACTTTTCCGTTCCCTTCTTATGAAATGCCAACTGTTCCGCGTGGACAAAAGTCTCTGTCGGTTCATGATTTTATCCCATTTTCAGAGATCCTCAACGGTATAGGGCCTATTCCTACGATCTTGGTGATGAATGGCTGCATTTGATTGCTACAAAGAAGGTGGCTTAATGCGTGATTTCACTCGAGGTTTTATCTCTACATTCTATCAGCAGTATTGGGGTCTTGCCGTTTTTCTCTAACCCGATACTAGAACTGCTTAGACAAGAGCAGTCAAAGCCCTGAGACGAGAAGCCCGGTATTGGTCGGCCATAGTGGGACTACTGCACTTTTGACTATTACTATGATACTCTTTTCTTTAATTCGATATTTGAGGATATTTGCAAACAGCTCCCTATGGGTCTTTACCCGTATATTGACACGAAAGCTCCTTGAAGTACATCACGATATGGTCTCAAGTAACTTAGAGATCTCCCTGATCTGCGACGTCATTACCGGGATGCCGTGATTCGTGTTGAGAATTATTTACTACGACCTAGCGACCATACTACTGAAGCGTGTTGTCTGAGTGCTGGGTGATCGGTTAGCATCATATAAATATTATAGAAGTTCTGGGATTAAAGGTTTCAGGGTGAGACGATTTTGTTGTTTTTCAATTTCAAATAAAAATTTACTCTCCCTTAATATTAATTGTAAACAGCAAGATCATCTCAGAGAACAGAAATACTTTCCATAAACGTGTAGCCAAAACCATAGTCGCTAGGAGACAATTCTCTGGATACACCAGGTGGTGACACGTAAGGAAACAACAATTTCGAGAATATTAAAAATCTTGTTCTTTCACGGCTTACTCCAAACACCGAAATCCTGGACGGTCCAACTCAAGTTCTCCAAGACTAGTACATAGTTGTCGAAGGCGATTCATTTGCATCCTGAAGTGCTTGAACGACATTTTTTAGAAGGCGGGTTAGCTCAGGCCCACGTTTATACTATCCGCGATGAACTTATGGACCTGTGAACATGTTCGAACCCTTTAATGGGCTTCCTACTGATTCTGCTCCAAACTTGGGGCTAGTCCCATGGATGACCAACAGAACCGTCCCACTTATTCAAGGTTGACGATAATTTCCAGGCTTTTGGGAGGTTTTAAAATCTGTAGTCCTCTTTAACAGCGTTGCATACCTTATAGCAAGCAGATTGAAAACATATTTCCGGGGGCGTGACACTGCTTAAGAGCTGTAAGACATGAATGTCAAGATTTAATCTTTTGCGGAGGCGCTAGTAGAAAAACGTCCAGGAATGATGACTTATCGTCACCTGCCGTTCACGTCACCCGGTTGCGTGGCCAACAGTAAAGTTACCTTCGATATGGTTTTATGTCTCATATTAGCTGTGGCTTCTTGTAGAGCTGTTTGCCTTTCGCTACATATTATACCTATTATTCTGTGGATCAGAAGACATTTATGATAGAAAATCCGCTGTTTTCGGGAAGGGCAATTCTTTCTGAGAGAAGAATATCAAGTGCCCTACATGGTATGAAAGAAACGGTAATGCGTAAGTTTATGGCATGTATTGTCTCATTCCCCGGCGTAGCTTGGATAACAATTCATTGGGAGTACTCCAAAAATGTCGCATGAACACTCCACTACTCGTGTGAACCATCTTTCGCCTGGTACGTGGCAGGTTGCCCAGAAGGAAAGAGCGCTTTCCTAAAGAAACATGGGCCTAGTCTATCTCTCGGTTGTCTGTGCCCTTCCACTGAAATTCTGCTTCCAGGTAGGTTGGAACGACAGAACCAAGAAAATAATTAAGTTTGCGTTGAGCGACTTCACTTGGTTTCTAATCGAAATTTGCTCATCGAATAGCGCGAATTAACAGAGAGACCTTACAGGACTTTAGTGGGAACAAAGGAAGTCTCTGAAATAAAGATGCCATAGAAAACTGAAGAAAATTGATCGTTCAGCATTACGTTGTTGTAAATGAATCCCCATCCTAGCCTGTCAAATTCGGCTTACGAAACCTGTTTGTGCTTTGAGCAGTACTTACTTTTTTGAATATAACCTTTGTAGCATTTCCGAACCCCTCGACTTTTAGCAGCTCTCAATGCTCCAGGTCGGAGGTGTTGTAGTGGCAAGTGCACACTATCAGGCAAGCATGGTCATGGGTTCGAATCCCGGAACAATATCTGCCTAGACCAACCCAACTTTCTATCCCTCGACGGGAATGATCAACCCCCAAAAGCCTTATCCTTTCACCCTTTATTAATGCTCTACTGAGTTGCCCTGAAGAATTCAAAATTAGGAAAATTTCGAAGTGTTAGCCTTTAGTCAAATTCGTTATGGTTTGCCCAAACGTCCCTTTTCTCCCCTCGACTACCTGCTTGCGTGCGTTTTTCGTTGCTTACGTTCCTCTTTGAGTGAGCTTTCTGGTCTATTTTGGTCTAAACCTGCTGCTCTACTGGCCGTTCTTTGCTTGCTCTTTGAAAACATAATAATTAGCGTCGCTATATTGGAAATGACGCGAAATAAACTTATTAAGAAGTACGCCAGCTGACTTGTTAGGCTTAATCTGGAGATACTTTGTGCGCATTTCTCTCTGTTTGCCATACATTTCGTACTGGCCGAATTTGGTGGTTCAATTTACTGCTCACTGGTACCTTACTAGATTAAGCCATGAACACCATTTCTGTAGTGATTCGATTCTCTCCATTCCTTTCTTTTCCTTTCCGCTATATCACACTCGCGCCTCAGTACAAAAACATCGAACTGAGGATTTAGTGGATGCCATTTTATGCTTTCACTTCAGCCGAACTTGCATTTTTGCTGTCTTCAGAAGAGCACGAGATTCTGCCAGCGAAATCTGTTCTTGAGGTTCTCATATCCTTCGAAACATTCGTTCGCCAAACATATCGACATAGCAAGAAAGCGATAAACAAGTAGTTGTGAAGAAGGTAGAAATTGTTGGTGGGTTTAGATCCTCCTGCTCTTTTTTTGTGTAGATTGTGTTCGGGAATTTGCGACGAAAAGCTTAGAGCTTAACCTCCAACGCTTTTGCTTCTAAGCTGAGTGCTCATTACAGCTACATTCACTACATAAGTGAGTTTTTATTGAGTTTTTGTAGATCTCGTATCGTTTTGGTTATGACGAAATACAGGCGAACGGCCTAATAACCTCCCAGGTTCCAGCATTTTGTCCTTTGAATTTTTGTAACATAAGCCACGCAGTAACGAAACTTGTGGTAAAATAGGCTTAACAGTCACTTTTCACTGTCAAACTTATCCCATCTGAACTCCTGTTAAGCTCTTGTTTACACTTTCATAACAATTTACTATATTACGTGCCGAGTAGCACGTGTGGTTGTTATAGCATTTCCCTCTGAAGCGCAGTACTCGATACTCGTTAGGGAAAAATCCCTCATATTCTTTTCAATGAGGACATCCTCAAGTGAAACATATCTTCTTCATTAATGTCCTCGTGCCTGGGACTTCTTAGAAAGAGTAAAAAATTCATAATCTGTCTGAAGATCGGAGACGATGAGTTTTTTCCGCTAATGTTCCAAAGGGTGTCTTCTCTGGAATCAGGGATGTGGGGCATAGAATGATGTCGCTCCTTAGGGAAGTAGAACTCTTGAAACATTGCTCCGTCTTCTATCCCGATTTTTGCACCTTAATAAATAACTAAAATAAATAATATCGATACTCAGGCAAATTTCCTTGCAGTTTTTCAATTCAAGAAATCCTACACTTCCTGATCGTCCTTTCTTAGTATTACAAGCAACAATTCTGACAACCAGTGAGAACTTAATTTCATATGAATATATGAATAGAAGATATTCATCTGGGTATGAGTAATTGAGTTTTCTCAGGTGAGACAGTGACGGCAACCAGGAATCTTTCGGTGCTGGTTAGTTATCTCGGGTTGCGCCACGCACTTGTAATCTATTTCTTCCAGTCAATTTCTAAACTTTAACTAGGGACATAGTGGCGTGGAAGGCTTCAAACGATTGCTCACCTTGCTCTTTTCACTCCACAATCCCTCTCAATTGAGCTTGCGCCAATGAAACCAGTATGCAAAGCTTTTCATACGCGCCTAGTCCGATGTCAATGGTGGCGCAAAAAAAAGCACCAGAGTAAAGCTTTCTGGATATATTCGAGCAAAGCGACGTCATCTTGTGCTGCTGGTAAATCTGGTAACAAATAGAGCACCGGAAATTTTCTTCTTTTTCTTTGCTCAAATCAATCTTTACGTCCACCACAAGCCATTAGGAGCTGTTCCTGCAGTAAGCTATTCTTCCAGTTTTTTTGTATTGACAGCATTCCACATAAAAAGAAACTTCCTTCCTCCTGTATGCGATCCGCCTTCTTCTAAGAATGCCATTAGGAATAGCAGAAGTTTCTGCAGGAGATATAATCCAGAAGTGGGGGCTTGACGTCATTCCTCTTTGTACGATTAGGTTTCACTGCATCAATCACCCATTGAAGTTTTCTATTTTCTTCCAGCTTCCAGTGAAACAGATCAAGAAAATTTTCCTTATTTGTGGGTAACAACATGGGTATGAAAGGCGGATTGGAGTTTCCCGCTGTACTTGACTTACAATGGGAGAGGGGACAGAGATCTAGAAGATTCTATAAAAAGTCTGCGTCGTTGGGGAGGAGGGAGGAGATAACGAAAAACTTGCTCCCACACTCGGTTTTCTCAGTATCTCATTATAATCGTTCACGACAAAGTTAAGAAGCTCGCCACTCCTCGAGTGAATAGCGAATCTTCCTCATTATCATGAACTCGCCTCCCTTCAAATATATTTTCTCATCCGTAAATGTCTCCTGTTCCCACCGCACTGTTCTCTAGCTCATAAGCGATTACCTTAAACCCTTTATTCCTCGCAAAAACCCACAATGCAGGTTTTCGAGGTACTTCTGCACTTGAGAAATCGCCTATTTCCTGGTGCTGTCTTGCACAAGCGGAAACACTGGTTGCGCTCAATCTGTCCCATGAAGGCACGTAATGAAAATTGAAATTGACAGCTCATTACATACATGCAATTTGTGGGAATTTTTTCGCTTCCAATCTCTGGGCTACATTGAACGAGCTCAACTGGCCGTGCTCAATCTGCTACTTGTGTTGAATGAAAACGAAAAAACTTCTAGGAAATCTTGGAATGTGGTGAGGTCTCAAAGTGAGCATCCATCACGTGGCTTTATGGCCAGATTGAGCACAACTGGTTAAGTTAGTTCAACGTAGCCCTACGGCTGCATATCAGTGACTTCGAATCTCGTTGCTTGTCCATCTTCAGCCTAGCTCTTCAATGTGTGTGTTTGGGAAAGGATACTTTATTTGATTCCAAATTTGATGGTTCAGAAACTAACCTAACGCACTCCGATGGCGTTAAAATTTTGAGTGACGGCCGAGCTGTGTTTTTCCGGACTTTTGTCCGACTTATCAGACCTGATATTCTCTCTCCATCTTCTATTGATCACTTCGGAAAACGATTTTTAAAGAAATAACTGAGCTCCTTCACCTCGTTTATATCGTGAAGGCGGTTTCCCGGACGGTGCTTGCAATCCGCCACACGACGACACCCTCATTCACAACAACACTACACTAGCAGGCTTCCCCGTCTCCAATTACCTCAGTTATTTTCATGAGCCAAACGATTTTTTGCATTGTAATTTATTAGATTCTCTTGTCTATAAGCGCTCGCCTCTGGATGATGGCGAGAGGAGGTAAGTGCACTGGGGAACCGATTATTCATCTATTCACTACTTTGCTTATTAAGCGTAGACAGCACTATGCACTAATTCATCATTACGAGTGTGAATAGCCATCACACTCGCGAGGGGCAGGAAAACATGTTGGAAAAAACGATTCGTTCGTAGGTATGTGAATCTCACAACCAGACGTGCAGATCATTCCACACATCGAATGTTCAGAAGGATAGTCGTCATCTGTAGTGATGTCTTAGCCGATTTTTCTGAGAAAGCATGAGGCTTCAAAAAAGTAGGAAAATTGGGGGTTGGACGAGCATGCGACGGAGAAAATTGCGTGGAAAGGGTATTTGGACGAGCTGTCCAAAAGTGTGTGCCGTTGCATACAGACGGCTACAGTAAGCTGCCTGCGTGCAACATGGGCGTTTCGGTGCGAATAGTACAACTCTCAAAGCTATTACAACACTTAAGAACTCATCCGTCTTGCGGGTATACGTGGGCCATACGGTTTTAGGGATCTTATTACACCCTAACTCGGCCGATTTCGTCCCATCAGGTCCCCTACGCTATCCTTTGAGGTCGTGGGATCACCCTACAAAGGAAACTCCCGAAGCATCCTTATCATGAAGAACCTTTGATGAATTCTTTCTGGGCTTGTTCGTCAATTTCATTGCCCTTTGGGAACAGAATGTAAGAACCAAAACAGGAGTTGAGGTACATGGTTCATGACTATCGCACCATAATAAAGTATTCCTGTTGTAGTAAGGCTAGACAGACCTCGAACATTCTTATTAGTTTGCAGATCAATCTTATTTGCGTGCTATTGCAGAATAAGCATTAGTCCAACGGAGTTTTTCAGCTCCCGACATTCATGGAGATTAAAAAGGGCAGCTTTCTCGTAGGTTGCTCCCTATTACCTCCTGCAGCTGGCGAACGGCGACATGCATTCGAGTTTCACCCCGACTTGACGGGCTTGTTTCACAAGGTTCTGTTCTAATGATAATCTAGCTCAATGACAACCATATTAACTTCATTGTGAGTGCATCTTCATTACAATTAATCACTTTGAGTGATCAAACAAGCATTTTTCGAAGGAATTCTATTACGGTTTTTCCTCAGTGGTTCTTTTTTCCATGCTGTGGACAGCTGCCGATTAGATGAAGCACGATGGCACGATTGATCACCCCCCAGATCTTTTACTCACATGCGGCCGCCGAGGATCATTTCCTCTGCTTCTGACTCTATGCAGCGGCAGCTGTTGTGGCACAATTTCACGTAGACGATGTGTTCCGCTATTTAGACATCTCACGTTTTCCCATCTCATCTCAAGGAAGGGGACTCTTCCTTTATACCTCGTCATTAAACAACTCCAGACGCCTTTGAAACGTTTTGAGGTCAGTTTCTAGACTTCTGAACCACTTCCACCAGTTCTCTGTCTCTGAAACCGAGCGAAAGCATTAGTACGGGGCAAAGGTCCAACTTCCATGAAGGTTCTTCTGTTCGAACATCGCATCCTCTACTTCTTGCCCATGTGAGTGGCCCATACTCAAACAGCCGAGTCGATGATTTGAAAGTGAACTCAACGAACTAAATTAGGTATTTTACGTGCACATTTAGCTTCTATGATGCTAACTAAATTTTCGTCTTTGCGTTAAATTTTTGATTCCCTACAATCACAATTTATTACCGTTGTTTGCTATTGAATGCATCGATTTTTTCTCACAAAATCATAGGGCACTCGTGTTTATTTATAGTTATTTGTGCAAGAAGTCTGTACTTATAAAAGTTCACGAGCACTCCGGTTTTGGGTGCTGAGGAATCTGCGTTTCGTCTTCGCTCCCGCTTTTCTATCACAAAGACGTCACACACCTATCATCGCTTACAAGACCTTTCGGGCTACTCATTAACAACCACTATTACCTCTTTTGAATGAATTTGCCACTGATCTTCTCTTTATCCTACAATTCATAGTATTAACCGGTTTTTCTCATTATCCGTTTTTCAACCCGTTTTCTACGGATCTTGAACTTTTTGTGATTTTCTGCTTAAAATTAGCGCCATACATCTATTGTGAATATAATGTGTTTATCGTGTAGGATTTACCGTAGCTACCGTATCCTACAGTATAGCCGCATGTTTGCTGACTGACTGGCGCCGTTCGATTTCAGTGCGCTCTGCGGCCAATGCGGCGGTGATTCGCGCTGGTGCTATTGTCCAATTGCCACAGCTGACGGTTTTACGGTAATATCTCTTCCGGATTCTCGGTGTATGGATGACTGAGAACACCACCTGCATACTCGTAGTTGACGCCATACGAAGTGAAGGCCTTGATGACGTCACCACGTAAGTTTTATTGATTGTTTATTGATTTTCTTCATCACAATTCGCTTTGAACCTTGAAACCTCCCGAATTCTGTTTCGACAGCTTCCTTACTATTACCTCTTGACTAAAATAATAACACTGATCATACTGCTTCAATTCAAAGGAACAAAAGGAATACGGTACATAATTTTCTATCGGTACTAGTTCCTGTGCTTCCTTACTTTGGTTCGGATACCCTTCTGACTGGTTTCATAAGAATGAGCTCAAATGGCTTTTGAATCAATCCCCAACTTAACTTCGAAGAGTTGGCTCAGGTCATTGAAGTTTAGCTCTTTTGGACACCGAGACGAGATACAATCGGTAATCAGAAAACCATTATTTGACGAAGAGAACGGCTAGAATCGGCAGAGGGGCAACATACAATCGCAAAAAGTTGAGAGTAAGCTAAATGTAAGATCGTTCTCAAAAGGAACCATGCCATGGAATATTCTTCAGGGGTTGCCATTTAAGCTGTGCTCGTCCTCTGAAGTTTTCGTTCTCTGTTGTGCTTCTATTTCACTTTTTCTTCCGAAACTGTACGGGGAGCGAATCATTCCGTGTGATTTGAAGAATTCATGATGATCGTCATAGCTCCTTTTAACCTGAACTGAGTCAATTTTCAACAAACCATTTTTCAGCCATAAAAAATGGGGACAGCCCTTTTTCCTTTTTTTTGCTTACTCATGGCCATGATGATATAGTAGGCGGTTGTCATGATGTAGTAGGCAGTTGACTTGTACGGTGGATGGTTCATTTCAATAGTTTATTTTCTTTTGATTTTCCATGTTCAGTTTCCTAGGGAGCAATATTTTTGAGGCACTTTCCTGGACTCGTGCACTTTTTTCTTCCCTGAAACTGTTTTTTTGTCTTTCGCAGCCTCAGTGATTCTTTTAGCTATGGAGGCTATAGGGGAGAACCCAAGTATGATACGCAGAGGAGACATTATATAGCTGCGAAAGCGACTTGCTGCAAACCGGGAAAACAACCAGGGAATTGGCTGCAAAGCGGAAATATGAACACGGAACTCGCCTGATGAGTCAATGATATTTCCTTCCCGGATGTTCGCAGCAACTAGCAACACTCTTTAGTCGTTTTCAATATGTCTCCGTTATAAGCAAATGTATAGCGCTCAGCCAGCTGCTAATCACCTATTCAAATACTATTACGTAGCTTCCTGGAACGTTGCTTACTTCAGCAGACATTCAAATCACAAATGAGGGATATATCTATGTCGTCAAGGATGTTACGACATAGGCATAACATTTTAGCGCTTCTCATGTAGGTTTGGAGGGATCGTATCACGTTTTTTTAATAAGGCAGGGTCTTCGAGTGAAGGTGACTAGAAAGGTTCCTCTCCGTCTCACGGTGCTCTTGGATTGTTCATCTTATCTCTGGAACTACTATGAGCCTTTCAAGTGGTATTACATCGGCTTCGGCACTTGGAAATGCTATTTCGAAAGTGGAAATGTAGAGCTGAATATCGGTGAGAAAAGTTGTTTACCGATCCACCGTTTAGAGCAACCATGCTTTTAAATGTCGCTGTAGTTCTGAGTAAAAGTGCATCGCACTATCCGACAGAATAGCAGGAAGGACCCTGTTTCCTGACAAACTTCTTTCCGTGTATAAGTGGACCTATAAGTTACTTCGAGGAATAAATCACAAATCTTTCTCGTCCTGCACTCTGTGCACCGTAGAAAACGAAGTCCTGCACTCAGATAACCAACTTGTTTTTCGTTAACATTTTATTTTTTTTCTCCTCGCCTTTGTCAGTAATGCAGTTTAGTTAATAAATTCGATTGACGCTGTTGCACACAAGGTGAATTTTCGAGCTAGCGCGGATTTTTGGTTATTTTGTGAATTGACGAGACGTCTGCCTTTATGTTGATGGTCAGATTTGGGATTAGAACAAACTTTTTGTGAAGTCTTCTAAAAGTACTTGGCTTTGCGGTAACCAAAGGATATCATTATCCAAAACCTCGATCGAAAGCCGGAAGGAGGAGTCGGAAATGTTCAGCAGAGAAATGATGGAAAACCCTAATATGAAAGCTGGCGACTCTACTGATTCTTGTTTGGGTACTGCTCTGTCCTACCGCTGCTTAATGATGTTGGAAATGATTTGTTGAACTTATGCAATCATCAAAACCCAGGTACATATTCGGCTCCTCTTCAGGATTTGTTCTCCTGTGTGAATTCCTAGTAATAGAGCTGGCGAAAACGTGCTGTTCTGTAAGGATGAATAGCCGACCTCTCAATTCCGAAGACTTCTATTAGGTTGGTGCAAAAGAAATGCAGGTTTTTTGTTTTACTAGTTTCAACACTATTTTTTTGAAGAAAACTAAGCATTTTTCATGGGGTATTACACATTGTTGGAAAGCTTATTCTCTGCGTTTTTTAAATATGTATGTGAAATTTCATTCAAATCGCTTAATTTTAAAAAAAATGTGGTTTTTATTTTCAGATGTCTAATCGCGATTTTCGTCAAATTTACTTCTATGAGTTCAAACTCGGACTGTCGCTCAAACCGCTCGAAATATCAACGAAGTATGGGGCCAGGGAAGTGTCAACGAATGCACAGTACAACGTTGGTTCCAAAAGTTCCGTGCCGGCAATAACAGCCTCGAAGACGAACCACATGGCAGCCGTCTACCAACGCTACCACGGCTTTGGATGATGTCGTGGAGCTTCTTTTCGGTCCAACCACTGGGCAGATCGTCTCCTGTTGTCATAAAGTATCCATTTCTCATCGCAAGTCACAATCCGTTCAAGAAATGGATCGCTGGCATTGCGCAAAAGATGAGCCGACGATTTCTCAGAACGACGATTTTTCTGGCTTTCGGTCAATTCATGCGGAACCCATTTGTCAAGCTTCTTAGTCTTCCCAATTTGCTTCAAATGGCGAACAATAATAGTGTGATGGACATTGAGTTCCTTCGCAATGTCTCGTGTCGTTTTGTGCGGATATCAGCTTCGACGGACGCCTTCAATTGATCGTTAACAAGTGTTGGTAGACGGCTACCTTGTGGTTCGTCTTCGAGGCTGGTGTTGCCGGCACGGAACTTTTGGAACCAACGTTGTACTGTGCATTCGTTGACACTTCCCTGGCCCCATACTTCGTTGATATTCCGAGCGGTTTGAGCGGCAGTCCGACCGAGTTTGAACTCATAGAAGTAAATTTGACGAAAATTGCGATTAGACATCTGAAAATAAAAACCACATTTTTTAAAAATTAAGCGATTTGAATGAAATTTCACATACATATTTAAAAAACGCAAAGAATAAGCTTTCCAACAATGTACAATACCCCATGAAAAAGGCTTAGTTTTCTTTAAAAAAAATGGCGTTGAAACTAGTAAAACAAAAAACCTGCATTTCTTTTGCGCCAACCTAATATGTTTTCCTATTCTTTCCTGATCTCCTCTACGGCAGCTTTAGTCCACAATAGGTGGTTGTATAAGGTTTTATGCACTTGGGAACTGCTCATTATTCCCCGTATAAGCTCGATGATAGCCTTGTTGTAAGTATGAAGAGTAATCTAATTGAGAGCACTTTTTTCGGAGTGCTGTGTCTTCTGATTCGGAAGCAACAAACCCTAATGAAATAAAGCCGAGGGAACTAGCGCTCTACTTCTGGGGCTTTCTTCTGCGATAATATGAATTCATACAGAATACAAGTCCCATTTGCAAAAGCTGAAGTTAGTAAAAGCTTCGAGATTCAAGCTTTTCTTTTTTCGAAATGGTCCGAACAAATACTTGAACGTGGCAACTACATGGTGACTTCCGGCCGATAATTTGCTTTGAACTATGCCCGCTTTTCTCTTGAGAGCAGCAAAAGGGTGCAGTAGAGACTAGCGATGCCTTTCTTGAGGACCAAATAGATATTCTCACAGCGACGTTAGGGGATTTGGAGCCGTTACACGTTATGGGGAAAACGTGTAAGAACTTTTTAGATTAGTTCAAGAAACAGTCCAGCAAAAAGTCCGGTCGAGTTTGCTACTGAGAATTTCAGTAAATTGGGCTTTTCCAAGCCCTATGCGTAACAGGAAGGAATGAAATTGAGATCGCACAAGGTCGGATTGGAACAAAAAAGAGTACGAATGTTCTCTTTTCGATTCCTTACTTTATTATCGCTTCCATGGCATACATAGAACCAGGATTTTTAATGCCATGGAAGCGACACTTTGCAGTTGTTGAGTTCTATCAAGTCTATCAATGTTCTACTAGTCTATGAATTCTTCAATTCCATTTCCACATTTCCGGTTGGTTTGATAGGATCCGATGGGTTCTATGTACTGACTGATTGTTGACTGGTCGTTTGCAACTATGTATCGTAAAGTTAAAGTCTGAAGAAGGCATTATATGCCGAAAGCTACCCAATAAAGTGGAGTATCAAGAGCTTCGAAAATATACATGAAAGACAAGTTGGAATGAAGCTCAGAGATAGCAGCATTTTGGAATAGTCTATCAATGTTTAGCTCTTCTCGTATGTATTGCTTGTGGAGCCCTACTGTAGCAGAAATAATCATCAGCTATGGCTCCGCCAGCAGGCTAACTTATTAAGATCTTCAAGATCCTACGAAATCCGTCTGGGCTTGCAACTCACAATCTCAAAAATCCTTAACAATGGATCCTTCACTTAATAGAAATGTCGTTGGATCGTTTTTTCAGTGTGCGCCATTGCCCAAGCAAGTGGTATCGAGGTTGTTTTTCATCTTTCGAGCCTTCATCAGTCTTGGTCAAGCTAGACTTTGTAGTTCCATTCAATTTTTAATCTGCTATTTCTCGAAAATTCAGGTTGGCTAAGGTTCAAAAACTGACTCAAATAAAAATAAAGCGTTACTGAGCAAATCCAACCAATACATATTGGAGGAGACCATTCTTTTATTTCTCTCAGTTGTATAAATACCTTTCTGTTTATGTTATCTTCGAACGGGTGGTCGAAGGGCTAGTTATCGTTTGAGATCCTGTACAATCTGTAGAATGCTGAAAGCTAACTCAGACATCTACTTCTCTGAACGCACTAGAATCTCGCCTACTTCCACTTGAAAGTTAGCTCTATTGCCTCGAATCCCTGCTCTAGAGAAACTCTTGATTTGGAAGAAGAAATTCTCAAAGACATCATCTGTTTCGATTACAGTACGCTCCTACGTGACCTCATCCGTTCGCTGTCATTCCGCTGTATCCTCCGGTTGTAAAGCAGGGTAGCTCATGCTTTGTTTTTTTTTTTTTGGCAGCAGCAGCTTTTCACATCTGAGCTCTTTCAAGTGGTGTTACTTATTTATGATAAATGTCGGGGATCTTCCTGGTGGATGCTGGTTGAGGTTTTGTTGTTGGAGTCCTTACCAGTACCATAAAAATTTATTGACCATTTATTTTATTGAGCATGATGGTTCCTGAGTGTTCAAACAGACATACCTTTTTCACCACAGTTGCCACCGTAATAATGACAAATGGTGTTGCACACAGCAAATGTTATAGCTTCACACAACACTTAGAACTTTGCCTGCTTGCTTTCTTTAGGATGACAACAAACCCAAAAAAAAGAATACAAAAACAAAAAATAATGCTGAACACATGCGGATATTTCTCAGCTATTTTGTGGTAAGAAATAGCGGTAAGTAGTTGCTTATTACCAGCAAACATGACCACCTCCCTCTCTTCTTGAGGGACTATTGGCGCTACCTTCGAATCTTCTTGCATTGTATTAGAACTGCTCCGATATGAAATTGATCAACTGTACTTGGAAGCGCTACGGAAGATATAGCGCCTTCGGCCTATATTCGGCTAGTTTACTAAAAAACCAGTGGCACTAATTACCCTGCCCTCAGCGTTCAGTTTCGGGGTGGGCCTCTGCAGCAGTTCCTCGTGTATGGTTAGCTGGCCAAGCAACACTAGCGGTCCCCCCCCCCCCCATTCAAATGTAGAAAAAAAGGTCTCACGTGTAATTGCGCATAATCCAAATATTTCAGACAGCTATTTGTGAAATCAGCGTTCACTCTCGTATATGGCCTGCTGTTTATACTTGGCCTCGTCGGAAATGGCGGTGTGGTATTTGCGATGGCGAATAATCGTCGACTACGATCGGCCAGGAATATCTTTCTGCTCAATTTGATCCTTACCGATCTCTTGCTGGTTTTAACTGCCGTTCCAGTCACACCATGGTGAGCCTTCTCAGATTTCTTCATTGTTTTTACTGGGGCTTATTTCTAGCTGTTTACACAAAAATCTGGATGATTTATTGCAGGTACGCACTCACAAAAAACTGGCAGTTTGGTTCAGCAATGTGCCATATCATGCCCTTGTCAAATTCCTGTTCAGTCTTTGTGACCAGGTGATTTTTAAACTAGGCACTGAGCTTTTCCGGAGACTTCTTCATTAACTCCTGAGGGAGGTTTTCCATTAGAAAATGAGAGATTGGCTTTTTCAGTTGGAGTCTCACTGCCATCTCTATTGACAAATACCTTCACATTATCGATCCGACAAAGGCGCCGGTTACGGTAAGCTCCTATCCATTACACATGGCAACTTAGGGGGCAGGTTGTTCAGTGTTCATTTTGCTTTCAGAAACGTCAAGCCCTAATCATAACATTATTGATTTGGCTTCTAAGCACCTTAATCAATGTACCGTATCTGCTCAGTTATGAACTGGTCGACGGATCTTATTACGTGCCTAAAGACAGGTAATCATTTGGTTAAACCCTAGTAGATACCCGAAAACTGGAAATGAAATCATTCTAGTCCTCCCTATTGTGGTAAATTTTGTGACGAAACTAATTGGCAAAGCGAAAATTCACGCCGTCTTTACGGCACGATGGTGATGCTGCTCCAGGTACTGTATCTTGATAATCAGCTTTTCTTCTTATTTTCGAATTCATTGATGAACCGATTTGGACCCTTTTCTATTTCAGTTCGTCATTCCTATGTCTATCATCACTTACTGTTATTTCCGAATATTACGGAAAGTATCACAGGATATGATCATACAAAATGTGCAATTTTCGGCGTCACTTTCTCAGAAACAGCGAGTGGACGCCATTAGTCGGAAAAAGAAGGTAACTGCCCAGGTTTCTAGAGTATTTTCGGCCTTTATTCGAATGCAATATAAGAGGGAGAGGAAGTTCATCATTCCTTCTAGAATTCTTCCACGCTTCCACTTATTGAAGGAGTCGTAATGATGTTAAAATCTGCATTTGGCCTATACAAGCCAGTCGATAAACGAGTCAGCGTTTTTAACCTCTCAAATGGGCTCTCATTGGTAATAACCTAGTCTGAGTAGTTGAGTAGCTTTGCTTGGTCAAGCGAATGACGGCTGAAATTCCATCCTCGAACCGTGCATGTGTTGGCAGTGCCACTCTGCGATCCTAGGCCCCTTGCTGCAGTTCAGTTAAAGTTCAACTGTGCTACAGTAACTGTGTCTGTGCTCATGGGTCACTCTCAATAGATGACTAATAATGATTATCAAAATTAATAACTGTAATAATAGTGATTCTATCGATTATTGGCTTTCACATGTCTCTTTTTTTATACCTCATTTTCCAATTTCAGGTCAACTATATCCTGATTGGCATGGTGGCAACGTTCATCTGTTGTTGGTTACCGCTAACAGCGGTCAATTTAGTCAAGGATTACAGTAAGTTCACTTTTCCCGGATCGCTTTTCCCTTCCCTTTGCTCCAGTCGCGTTTGGCATGAAAGTTATTGACAAATTAATGATTCTAAGAGGAGCAAAACAAGATCGGAAAGGTCTTCAAAATGAACAAATAAATGTACTCGTCAACCAGTAAGCTCTTATGAAGTCGCAGGTCTAAAAGCCATGCATGAAGAGAGAGAGAGAGAGTCTGATGGAATTCACAGCTTCCAGAAAAGTCACCTGTAAAAAAAAATCGGTTTCGCATACTTTCGACATGTTTCGGCCTTCTTTTGCACCATGCAAATGAACCTTTTCGTTCAGTTAACGCGAACATCTTGGCGCTTTCTAGAAAGGGTGAATTCAAAAACATTTTTCCTCTCCGGGAATGCTAATACTTTGAATTCTGAATGTTTCGAAGAATGCCCGCAGCAGCCGTAATTGACATGGAAAAATGGTTGCGCATGAACAAGGTTCCCTCAGGCAGGAGCATTCTAGAAGGTAACCAGCGAGGAAAGGGGGACTGACTGGTAAGCAAAAGTGTGGAATGAAGTTCTAGGTCCCAATAATAAGTAACTGATCCATCATCAATAAATAGAGTGAATGACAATCTAATCGATCGCGCCACTAGAGCCGCATCGCTTGACCGAACTTCTCGATTTCTGATGTAAAAGATTAAACATGAGTGTTATATTGAAGAGAGTAATATTAAAAAAACTCTTACCTAATCTGAACGTTGGTCTCCAATAAATCGTGCCCTTTTTCCAGAAATCGAGCCTGCGTTTCTGCGAGCACAGCCGTTCCTATGGCCGCTAATGGCACACGTTATCGCAATGTCGTTAGTGGTGTGGAATCCAGTGCTGTTCTTCTGGCTGACGCGAAAGCAGAAACGCTCGGGTCTCAGCAAGATAATCAACTCCTCTGAGGTTAGAAGCTCTTCTTCTCATCATTCCCTCATTGTTAAGAAGCCAAAAAGTGGCTGATGACCTTGCTGGTTACACTTTTTCTTACGCGGCATGTCTTTTTGTCTTTCGCTGCCACCAGTCCCTATCCTTTTTCGAGCTTCGTCTATTATTCCAACCGACCAGTGGGTATCAAGTAGCCTCCTTCACTGGGAATTTTTCTGTTAATCCTAGCTTGGGGGATATCGAATAGATCCGACGTCAACCTGAGCTAGGGCTCCTAAACCCCAAGCCAACCAATCTAGAACCTACAATGCCACAGTGTGACATCTATCTTGTCAGAATATATTTCATGAGGGAAGTGGAGGTCTTGAGAGAATTTGCGTTTCATTAGTTTTAGCTATACCGCGCGATCACCTTTTTTTATTATTTTTTTCGTCTCTATCATGACCCTTCAGAATGGAAACACGTCAAACCTAGTGGAAAGAGATTACGAAGACCTGATCACATAATTCTCCGGGTTATAAGCAGGGTGACCAGAGTTCGGATTCGAAGTCACCAAATCGTGGGCGTGGGTTTGAGCTCTGTTTGAGAAAATACGTTCTGGGCATAATGCAGCACCCGTACGATAACATTCGCACAGCGGATGTGGCGATAATGGGCAGTTAATGAGCCGTATTGGGACCATCAAACTTTCTTATGACCGTTTGCTATGAGACTCGCCTCTTATTATGCATGGCCACCGCAGTCATCCGAGCCTATGCCACAGTCCTTGCGCATGGCTTCCTATCTTTGTGGACAGCCGTCAGCAGTCGTAGTGTGATGGGCGAGACATAAGTCAGCTGTTACACTCTTTACCATTGTTTAAAGCATACACATGTAATTTTGTTAAACGCTGGCAAGGTCATTATTAGGGCAGTTGCTGTTTTCGAAGTGGCACGATCTGTTTAGTGCGCTAATTTTTTGTACTTACAGAAAGATTCAGCTCAGACACAGGTGAACAAATTGATATAATTGATGGCGTAGCACATTGCACAGCATTTCTGATTACTTAGTAGAAAGAGATTTTGATTGTGATTGTACTGCAATTCTAGATTTACTTATGTAGTTTGCACAACTCTTCGGTCTAGGCGTAGGCACCCGTGTTCACTATACATAGTAGTAGGAACCCTCTCACACATCCACCTATTTATTGGTTCCTATTTGATCTGTACTACTTTCCTTCAGGTTGTGGCGTCGTTTGCGAGTCGACTCGGCCACAGCATACGACGAATGTCAAGTCGAAATGACAGCAAGATAGAAAAGTAAGTTGAGAATTACCATTTTTCATCAAAGTTGTTCAACTCGATGAAATGGAGCTCAAGATTCAAAAACATTCCGAAAATGGTTTACATGAGCCTTTGTTGACTACAATTTTCAAGCTGCATTCTCTTGAGCTGATTGGAATCTTTATTTTGCGATGTAAGCATGCGCCCACATTTGCAAAGGAAGACGACGATTGACAGCAGTTTAAATCGCTGAACCGCTTGAAAACACTTCATTTCTATCTCATCATGTCCTCTAGACCAATTCCAACCCTTCTCATTCCGTTTACGGCTGGTCAGATGTCCCGAAATGGCAGGGCATTATCACAGCGTAGTTTTTTCTTCTTAAATAATTATCTTGGTAATCACACCTCTACAGGTGCTCATCGCAAGCCTCGAACACATTTCTCTCTCCTAGACTGGTGGCCCTACAGAGCTCAGAATGAATTGCATCCCACCCGACTACTGCACAGCTTTGAATCTCCCATGTGGAATCGATATTGACAGTACGAACGGCATGCCGCTCAGTCTGAGCATGTCTGCATTACATAAACAAGTGGTTCTCGGCGATGTCATTCATCTCGGTGCAGGTGACTGATGACTGACAGTGACCGAAGCAACATCAGAGATCGGGACTTTGGGAATCTATCGAGTCTTCATCATCGTCATTTCTCTCCCACGTTGTGGGTTCAGACGATCATAGGATAAATGTTCAGGAGCTGTTCAAATCCTTCCCTGAAAGGAGCACACACTCAACTTCCACCCGAAGCAGCACCTGTTCATTGATACATGGGAGCCAGGCAAGGTAATAATCAGTGTGTTTCTGCCTTCGCAGCCAAATTTGGGATCAATCGAAAGATTGAGGGGAAATAAGACTTGAGCCAAAAAATACGATGCTGGTTTTACATTGTATCACTCATTCAGATAGCTAGGCATTTTTAGTTCGCCCTTATACGGTTGCACTCTGCACCAATCTTTGAGAGAGGGAGCAGCCGTTTATGCAACAACACTTAGACCTGTTCATATCATATGAGCATATAAGAATGACGAATTCCGTGTAGCTCAATTACTCAATGTTTTCTGTGAGATTTCCATTCATGACTTCACGGAAATTCGTCTAAGCAGTTATGTTAGTAATCGTGCTACAATTAATTTGGTAGCCTTCTCCGTTGGTTCGTGTTGACCACTGATTTGAGAAACTTTTAACATCTTAAGAATATCAAAAGTTGCTTTATACTTTCGTATTCACTGAGGTAGGGCATCAATGTTGATTTTGATTTCGTCAAAAATAACAGCATGATGTTTCAATTCCTACAATTTTCCTTCCCCATCGATCCTTCCACTTTCCGATGTAATATGAACGTAGCATTGATATGGTAGGATTGTTTGTTACCCTCGCCATAAGAAAGCTGTTTTCGGAGTGAGGTATTAACTCAGGAAATTGTGTGGGTATTTCAATGCAAGCTTTTAGATTCAAAGGCTTTCGTTGGCTTGTTTCTGATCTGAAGTTGTGTTCGCTCAAAAAGTTCGCTCTAATTCACTCGCATTAGCTTCGTTCACTTCTCAATTCTTTCGTACTTTTTTTTTTCGCAGACCATGCGAATCAAGCGATAAATGCTATGCTCTGGGTTTTGAGCAGCCTTGACATCTCTGCTTGTTGTTTCAGTGATACAGTGTAATACGCTTCAACCATCATCCTATCAATCCATTTTTTGCTTTTTTCAGAAATAAAAAGCGCAATGGAACGATGGATGCCGAGGGAGTGTCGTCCAGTTGCAGCGCGACGTCTCGTCCACTGATAATTCGAACAGAAACATTGACACAGGCCCCAAATGACAATGATCGCCCCAACGATTTGGACCGACTCTAAACACAAATTCTTTGCTGGCTAAAAAGCGATAGCTTCTCACCTGAATGATCACTTCATTGAAGACTATATACTTGTTCTAATGCTCCTGTAGATTTCTATATGAACAAATGCTTACGCACTCCGTTCTTTCTCTGGCTAGTGGTCGATTTTATCGTTTAGAACACCCGAAATCGTGTCCAAACGGTATTGCTAACACCTTCTAGCTGTTGTTCTCGTCGAACGTAACTGGTAAATGGTCGTTCGGGCTCATTGACCACCTTGTCAATCACCTTAGCGCCTCTGATCTCTGCCCACGCAGACGGTCCGAGGTTGTCATCAAAGCGAATTTCGCCAGAAAGACGAAAAAAATAATGAGTTCGTTGGGCCTCCTTTATAGGTGTCAAAGAGAACTCTGTTCAGCAACGGCGTCTAATATAGGGTATGAGAAAGTGTTTATTTGTTCACTAATTCCTCGTAGGTTGTTATATGGTCGCAAAACTTTACAAGAGATGGCATGACATGTATTGCGTTGTCGGGTATTACTTTGTATTTTTCCTATTAAACTGTTTTACTGCTGTAGACGTGTGTTGAAGTACATTGAATGAGGAATGGCATACACTGAAAAATTTGTCTATAAGTAATACGTCCTTTGTATTAATGAAAGTTTACCGTAATATACAAAGAAGTTTCAGGAGCATCTATGTCCAATACTCAGGAAAGCTGTGTGTAGGGTTGCAACCATAAAATGCATGTCATAGGATTGACCGCTTTATACATATTAATGGCTTAATGGAAGGTTGGACGGGTCTGTGAAGATCACTTCTCGCTCATAATATATCTAGCTCATTCCCTATCTTGTAGTAGAGTTCCGCATACGAAAAAAAGATCCTTACACTCCTGCACCATTGAATTCCAATCCTTTTGAGAAATAGTCTACGTTTCTTCATAGCTGTAATGCGCGCAATAAGGAAGTAGGCTCACCATCAAATCTGAAATGAGTGTAACTTTCCAGTCAGAAACTTCTGAGTGGTTCTAGTTGCTTTTCTTGTTCTCTTCGTTCAGGGGGAACAGGCGTTTTCCGTCAGGTGCTAGCATTTTTATAGGATGACTAATTCCTCTTAAAAGTCTGTGGAGTCCTAATTCGATTAGAAGCTAATCTCTTTATATAACAAGATACGGGTTAGGTCTGCGCGCAAATGAAACGATGACCTGTGTACCTGACCTGACTACCGAGGCATAAGTGAGTCAGGTTTTGTCTGCGGATTGTGTGACAATAATAGCAGTTTCGAGTTTGTCAGACCTAAATTTTTCAAGGCGTGACTGCTAGTTCATTTCTGCCCCAACTAGGGCCTACCTACTGTGAAAGTATTCTGACTTCGCCTGCTAATTCAGTATTTAGCTCAAATATCTCCCTATCACTATTCAACATGAACGAATATGTGATTGACTCAGTTCTTCATGTTTGGGAGGCAACCTTTTCTCGATATCAGAAACGCACCATAGAAAAATCTAATCCTCTTGAGCAATAAATGAGAACCGCCCACAGCCGGAACTTCTCGAGTGCTGTAAGCCGACAGGTGGCAGAATCGTTAAAAACACGCAGATGAGCTCATGTTGCTGAATGAAACTCGAGGATTGCGCCTTGAGAGGGACCACTTGGATGAATTTTTAATCCGTCGGTTAAAGAGTAATCAAGGATGGTAGGGGTGAAAACAGGAAGGAATGAAGTTACCAACATCGCATTCGATGTTCATTTCTTCAGCCATTCAAATCTCTTCAAGACCATTTCATATGATTAGCAAAAAAGCTGTGGCTCAATAAAGATAAACTATTTATTTCATATAGATATATGGATGATTTATTAGCGTGTCTGGAAAGTTTCAAGAAATTTTCCCTCTCAATTTTGAAAGCTCGCGAGTGCCTGCAAACGCGCTAAAGAAGGGCTATGTATTTAATAGCAGGGGAAAGGGTATTGTTGATAGATTATTATTGTAGCTGATCGGCATTTGACGCGGTCGTCTGAAGTAAGTAAACGTAAACGGAAGGATGTGCCATCGGTGAGATTACCGGAGCCTCTGCTTCACCATTACGAAACGGATAGCTTCGACACTCATGCTTAGAATGAGACATGGTGACTGATTGGCAGCAGTGAACTTCTCTTGTCACCTACCGTAAATGGCACGATCACCTCCTCTGAAGAGACATTTGCTTCGGCGAAGATTGTCAAAGCGAAAGTCCTTTGTTTTTGAATATCGATACTGATTTGGCCTTCCGTCAGAGCGATTCTCTTCGAAGCCTCAGAAAATGTAAAGGACGATCTCCACTCCCCAACCCATCATCCACGACTTCCTACGCAGAAGTCGCTTTTGAAGCTGGGCTCCTCGCAAATATCGCACACTCTCCGACTGAGCAGAGCGTCTCCTCAACCGGTTGTTTTACTATGAAACCCTACCAGAGTGTACTGCGGTTAACGCAAGTGTAGTCTGTTACCGACTTAGAGTAGTGGTGTTCCGAGCTCCCATTTCACACCGATTATAGGGAAATTTTGGGAATCGTGATGGATAATGCTCGACCACCCCATGCGAGGACGTCGACAGATGAGCTGGAAAGAGTTGGTACAATTCGACTAACCCGCTCCCACATATTCACCTCACTTCAATTTATATGACTGCCATACTTTTAGAAGCTCATAGGCCTGCTCTAAAGGGAAGAAATTTAAGAATTGTTAGAAAGTCAAGTAGATGAGTGGATTGCGTTGCGCCTTTCTTCGTTGTGGAAAAATTGCATCAGCGCCTTGCCTGGTTAACCCATTGACGACTGCGTGGCCCGCCGGCGGGTTCGTGGTCCTGGGACCGCGTGGCCCGTATACGGGCACGGTAGTATTTTTAGTGTTTCAAACCGATTTCGTATTTTCTGCCGCTTTCAAGTAAGAACAATGTCAGTGGTCTTCTAAAGAATCTTGAAGCACAGGGGTTCAAAAACTGTTTGCTTTCAACTTATGAAACGCAAGAAAGCAAAGTTTTGTGTGAGAACTATATTAAAAGCTGCAAAATGAAGCGTTACCAACTGTTTCGCTGCATATACAGGGTGTCCCAAAATTATTGGCGCCGATTTATAGCAATATTTTTCAAACTTCTCAGCTGCGAAAGACGATGGAATCCCTATGCACGTTAGCAAGCACTATGTGCTACAACATGCTACAGTCGCCTTTGAAAATATCCCCCACGAGCGCGGATAGAAGTCAAAGTTTGCTCTCGACTTGATCGCATGTGGCACGCAGGTATCCTCCTCCATTTCTTCCCAGCCATTCCTCAGCCTTTGCATTCTACTCCAAACTGGGATTGCAAACTCAACAGCTCCTCTTCTAACCAGGGAGCTGTCGTGGGGCCAAGTGAGTCAAGTACTGGAAAATAGGATGACCATCCCTCTTCACCAATGAAGTCGGGCAGCTGTCGTCGACACCACTCGCGGGCAAGCTTGGCTCTGTGGGCTGGAGAAGCGTCCTGCTGGAAGGACTACGAGATGTTTCAGAGAACGTAGTCGGATAATCGTTTCATTTACTTCCAGCAGTACGCCGTTTGAGTACTGGTCTTGGTCAATTTTCATGCCTGCACCGAAGAAACCATGAGCGGCTTACCCTTACCAAAGATTTCCTCGGAAAACATCATTTTACTATTCTGATAGCATCCATTTTGTGAGATACTACACTCCATGCGTTTCTTTCCGGAACGCGCACGTTTTGGTTGTTGAGGAATGGTTTTATCTCAAAAAATTTCTTGACCAGAGAAAACGACGAAGGGTTGCGTGTCATCACTTTCGACTTTCTGCATCTTTGGCCCGGCAGTATTTGTTGAGATCGGAATTGAAGCGAAATCTCTGCATACGGTAGGAAGGGTAGTGAGGCTTCTGCATGACATTCTTCCATCGCGATAACTCCTGTAAGCCGTGCCCGTTGACTTCCATTTGATGGGTCACCCAGAATCCTGACCGATTGGCAGGCGGACCATTTTAATGGCCCTATCTTCAGAAACATTCTACCTTTCTACCTTTCCTGGTTTGTATCTGATTCAAGCTTTTTTCTGTACCGCTTAATAGCCTCCTATACGGTTATCACAAAAATCCCAAAGAATTTCTTAATGCCCTTCCACCTCTCGCGCGTCAATGACTGCAAGTGGCATTGAATGAGCCTCCTCCATCTGAAAGATATTGGGAGTAACACATCAGTAGCCATGCATATTGCAAAGAAATCTTCTTATGCAACTAATTAATAACAGGTTATGTGAATTTGATATATTATTTCTACCTTAAAAATTCCTGAATTTTGGCGCAAATAATTCTGGGACACCCTGTACTTCTTGTGATAATTTAGACTATTCTGTACCCGTCCTTCCAATCAAATCAAAATGACAGTAATCGTGGCATTGTTGCTCTGAAGTGTACTTCTTCCCATGATTGATAGGCACGACATTTTTCTTCGTGATGTCCATTGTAACAGCCAATGCATCTTCCACATTCACTGCTCACTTTCTCACATGTGATTCTTTTGAGGAGGAACGTTTGCCGGGATATTTTGTAAGCAAGATCCTGCAGGTTCATCGTATTCTGGTTGAAGTTAACTCTTCCTTTGTGTCAGACAAAAGTCAATAGAAATCACGACAATCACTCTGCGTGAAAAATTGAAAGGAAACTTTCGATACCATCCTGTGTACGATGCACGATTGGAGAATGAGCCGACATCCAGTTTAGATCTGAACGCCTCGATCAATAAATTCTCTGGGTTTCTGTATGTACCTCAACGGCTATGGGATTGTTTGATAGATTCATTTATCCCCCCCCCCCATGCAAGTCAATTTCTCTCTTATCCTCCCATTTCAATCATGTAAAGCTGCTCCTATTTTGCAAGCAATCGAGCTCTCCTTTATGTTTCGGAAGGCATAGATGATCCGAAACGGTTCTATTTCAGTAGTAGCGACTACATGTTTTCCTACTTCTGAAGTCTTTGGGATAATCCGACCAATTTTTAAAATTATCACAACGATGCTATCTGCTTCTAACCACTCCATCAAATGTTGAAGGGGAAAATCCATCTCTCGTGTCTGGAAAAATGTTTCGTAGTTTTCTGAGGCCACGATCCCACGCGCTACGAAGGTTCAGAAATGGTTTGAAAGAACAATCCCACGTAGAAAACAACGAAACAACAGTACATGTCAAATAGTGACTTATCACTGATACTGACATGTCAGCATGAACTGGATACAAGACAAGGGGAAGGAATCCGGGAACTTCTCCCCTAAACACGGCGTCGCACACGCCGCACCCGCCGCCTATCGCAGGATTGCGATTGGAAGATTGGAGCGCGCAATTTGTGAGGTAGGGAGTCCTTTAATTATTTGAATTGGCTGGCCGCTCTTCTCAATTCCAATGCGGTCTTGATCGTCGTTTATATAGGAGGGGTCATTCTAAGTAATCAAGTCTAATAAACATGAAAACGAAAAAGAAACAGAAGAAAAAACGATAAAATCCAATGAAAAAGCAAGCCAGTCAAGGAAAAATATCGCGTCCTATCGATTGGCGGGAGGCGGGATGAGTACGGTAATTGCAGCGACATTTGCCGCATGCCGCAAGGGAGAATGCCGCGATAGGGGAGAAGTTCCGTTGCCCAAGGGGAAGCACTGAATGGTAGGAGAGCAACTGATGCACAAAGGGTAGCTAATTGTAGATGTCAGCAAGGCCTGTATGCAAGGCAAGGGGAAGCACTGAATGGTAGGAGAGCAACTGCTGCACAAAGGGTAGCTAATTGTAAATGTCAGCAAGGCCTGTATGCAAGGCAAGGGGAAGCACTGAATAGTAGGAGAGCAACTGCTGCACAAAGGGTAGCTAATTGTAAATGTCAGCAAGGCCTGTATGCAAGGCAAGGGGAAGCACTGAATAGTAGGAGAGCAACTGCTGCACAAAGGGTAGCTCATTGTGGATGTCAGCAAGGCCTGCATGCAAGGCAAGGGGAAGCACTGTATGGTAGGAGAGCAACTGCTGCACAAAGGGTAGCTCATTGTAGATGTAAGCAAGGCCTGCATGCAAGGCAAGGGGAAGCACTGAATGGTGGGAGAGCAGCTGCTGCACAGAGGGTAGCTCATTGTGGATGTCAGCAAGGCCTGCATGCAAGGCAAGGGGAAGCACTGAACGGTAGGAGAGCAGCTGCTGCACAAAGGGTAGCTCATTGTAGATGTAAGCAAGGCCTGCATGCAAGGCAAGGGGAAGCACTGAATAGTAGGAGAGCAACTGCTGCACAAAGGGTAGCTCATTGTGGATGTCAGCAAGGCCTGCATGCAAGGCAAGGGGAAGCACTGTATCGTAGGAGAGCAACTGCTGCACAAAGGGTAGCTCATTGTAGATGTAAGCAAGGCCTGCATGCAAGGCAAGGGGAAGCACTGAATGGTGGGAGAGCAGCTGCTGCACAGAGGGTAGCTCATTGTGGATGTCAGCAAGGCCTGTATGCAAGGCAAGGGGAAGCACTGAACGGTAGGAGAGCAGCTGCTGCACAGAGGGTAGCTCATTGTGGATGTCAGCAAGGCCTGCATGCAAGGCAAGGGGAAGCACTGAATGGTGGGAGAGCAGCTGCTGCACAGAGGGTAGCTCATTGTAGATGTAAGCAAGGCCTGTATGCAAGGCAAGGGGAAGCACTGAACGGTAGGAGAGCAGCTGCTGCACAGAGGGTAGCTCATTGTGGATGTCAGCAAGGCCTGCATGCAAGGCAAGGGGAAGCACTGAACGGTAGGAGAGCAGCTGCTGCACAAAGGGTAGCTCATTGTAGATGTAAGCAAGGCCTGCATGCAAGGCAAGGGGAAGCACTGAATAGTAGGAGAGCAACTGCTGCACAAAGGGTAGCTCATTGTGGATGTCAGCAAGGCCTGCATGCAAGGCAAGGGGAAGCACTGTATGGTAGGAGAGCAACTGCTGCACAAAGGGTAGCTCATTGTAGATGTAAGCAAGGCCTGCATGCAAGGCAAGGGGAAGCACTGAATGGTGGGAGAGCAGCTGCTGCACAGAGGGTAGCTCATTGTGGATGTCAGCAAGGCCTGTATGCAAGGCAAGGGGAAGCACTGAACGGTAGGAGAGCAGCTGCTGCACAAAGGGTAGCTCATTGTAGATGTCAGCAAGGCCTGTATGCAAGGCAAGGGGAAGCACTGAATGGTGGGAGAGCAGCTGCTGCACAGAGGGTAGCTCATTGTGGATGTCAGCAAGGCCTGTATGCAAGGCAAGGGGAAGCACTGAATAGTAGGAGAGCAACTGCTGCACAAAGGGTAGCTCATTGTGGATGTCAGCAAGGCCTGCATGCAAGGCAAGGGAAGCACTGTATGGTAGGAGAGCAACTGCTGCACAAAGGGTAGCTCATTGTAGATGTAAGCAAGGCCTGCATGCAAGGCAAGGGGAAGCACTGAATGGTGGGAGAGCAGCTGCTGCACAAAGGGTAGCTCATTGTGGATGTCAGCAAGGCCTGCATGCAAGGCAAGGGGAAGCACTGAATGGTGGGAGAGCAGTTGCTGCACAGAGGGTAGCTCATTGTGGATGTCAGCAAGGCCTGCATGCAAGGCAAGGGGAAGCACTGAATGGTGGGAGAGCAGCTGCTGCACAGAGGGTAGCTCATTGTAGATGTAAGCAAGGCCTGCATGCAAGGCAAGGGGAAGCACTGAATGGTGGGAGAGCAGCTGCTGCACAGAGGGTAGCTCATTGTGGATGTCAGCAAGGCCTGTATGCAAGGCAAGGGGAAGCACTGAACGGTAGGAGAGCAGCTGCTGCACAAAGGGTAGCTCATTGTAGATGTAAGCAAGGCCTGCATGCAAGGCAAGGGGAAGCACTGAATGGTAGGAGAGCAACTGCTGCACAAAGGGTAGCTCATTGTGGATGTCAGCAAGGCCTGTATGCAAGGCAAGGGGAAGCACTGAATGGTGGGAGAGCAGCTGCTGCACAAAGGGTAGCTCATTGTAGATGTAAACAAGGCCTGCATGCAAGGCAAGGGGAAGCACTGAATGGTGGGAGAGCAGCTGCTGCACAGAGGGTAGCTCATTGTGGATGTCAGCAAGGCCTGCATGCAAGGCAAGGGGAAGCACTGAACGGTAGGAGAGCAGCTGCTGCACAAAGGGTAGCTCATTGTAGATGTAAGCAAGGCCTGCATGCAAGGCAAGGGGAAGCACTGAATGGTGGGAGAGCAGCTGCTGCACAGAGGGTAGCTCGTTGTGGATGTCAGCAAGGCCTGTATGCAAGGCAAGGGGAAGCACTGAACGGTAGGAGAGCAGCTGCTGCACAGAGGGTAGCTCATTGTGGATGTCAGCAAGGCCTGCATGCAAGGCAAGGGGAAGCACTGAACGGTAGGAGAGCAGCTGCTGCACAAAGGGTAGCTCATTGTAGATGTAAGCAAGGCCTGCATGCAAGGCAAGGGGAAGCACTGAATGGTAGGTGAGCAACTGCTGCACAAAGGGTAGCTCATTGTGGATGTCAGCAAGGCCTGTATGCAAGGCAAGGGGAAGCACTGAATGGTGGGAGAGCAGCTGCTGCACAAAGGGTAGCTCATTGTAGATGTAAGCAAGGCCTGCATGCAAGGCAAGGGGAAGCACTGAATGGTGGGAGAGCAGCTGCTGCACAAAGGGTAGCTCATTGTGGATGTCAGCAAGGCCTGCATGCAAGGCAAGGGGAAGCACTGAATGGTGGGAGAGCAGTTGCTGCACAGAGGGTAGCTCATTGTGGATGTCAGCAAGGCCTGCATGCAAGGCAAGGGGAAGCACTGAATGGTGGGAGAGCAGCTGCTGCACAGAGGGTAGCTCATTGTAGATGTAAGCAAGGCCTGCATGCAAGGCAAGGGGAAGCACTGAATGGTGGGAGAGCAGCTGCTGCACAGAGGGTAGCTCATTGTGGATGTCAGCAAGGCCTGTATGCAAGGCAAGGGGAAGCACTGAACGGTAGGAGAGCAGCTGCTGCACAAAGGGTAGCTCATTGTAGATGTAAGCAAGGCCTGCATGCAAGGCAAGGGGAAGCACTGAATGGTAGGAGAGCAACTGCTGCACAAAGGGTAGTCATTGTGGATGTCAGCAAGGCCTGTATGCAAGGCAAGGGGAAGCACTGAATGGTGGGAGAGCAGCTGCTGCACAAAGGGTAGCTCATTGTAGATGTAAACAAGGCCTGCATGCAAGGCAAGGGGAAGCACTGAATGGTGGGAGAGCAGCTGCTGCACAGAGGGTAGCTCATTGTGGATGTCAGCAAGGCCTGTATGCAAGGCAAGGGGAAGCACTGAACGGTAGGAGAGCAGCTGCTGCACAAAGGGTAGCTCATTGTAGATGTAAGCAAGGCCTGCATGCAAGGCAAGGGGAAGCACTGAATGGTGGGAGAGCAGCTGCTGCACAGAGGGTAGCTCGTTGTGGATGTCAGCAAGGCCTGTATGCAAGGCAAGGGGAAGCACTGAACGGTAGGAGAGCAGCTGCTGCACAGAGGGTAGCTCATTGTGGATGTCAGCAAGGCCTGCATGCAAGGCAAGGGGAAGCACTGAACGGTAGGAGAGCAGCTGCTGCACAAAGGGTAGCTCATTGTAGATGTAAGCAAGGCCTGCATGCAAGGCAAGGGGAAGCACTGAATGGTAGGTGAGCAACTGCTGCACAAAGGGTAGCTCATTGTGGATGTCAGCAAGGCCTGTATGCAAGGCAAGGGGAAGCACTGAATGGTGGGAGAGCAGCTGCTGCACAAAGGGTAGTCATTGTAGATGTAAGCAAGGCCTGCATGCAAGGCAAGGGGAAGCACTGAATGGTGGGAGAGCAGCTGCTGCACAGAGGGTAGCTCATTGTGGATGTCAGCAAGGCCTGTATGCAAGGCAAGGGGAAGCACTGAACGGTAGGAGAGCAGCTGCTGCACAAAGGGTAGCTCATTGTAGATGTAAGCAAGGCCTGCATGCAAGGCAAGGGGAAGCACTGAATGGTAGGAGAGCAACTGCTGCACAGAGGGTAGCTCATTGTGGATGTCAGCAAGGCCTGTATGCAAGGCAAGGGGAAGCACTGAACGGTAGGAGAGCAGCTGCTGCACAAAGGGTAGCTCATTGTAGATGTAAGCAAGGCCTGCATGCAAGGCAAGGGGAAGCACTGAATGGTGGGAGAGCAGCTGCTGCACAGAGGGTAGCTCGTTGTGGATGTCAGCAAGGCCTGTATGCAAGGCAAGGGGAAGCACTGAATGGTGGGAGAGCAGCTGCTGCACAGAGGGTAGCTCATTGTGGATGTCAGCAAGGCCTGTATTCAAGGCAAGGGGAAGCACTGAACGGTAGGAGAGCAGCTGCTGCACAAAGGGTAGCTCATTGTAGATGTAAGCAAGGCCTGCATGCAAGGCAAGGGGAAGCACTGAATGGTGGGAGAGCAGCTGCTGCACAGAGGGTAGCTCATTGTGGATGTCAGCAAGGCCTGCATGCAAGGCAAGGGGAAGCACTGAATGGTGGGAGAGCAGCTGCTGCACAGAGGGTAGCTCATTGTAGATGTAAGCAAGGCCTGCATGCAAGGCAAGGGGAGCACTGAATGGTGGGAGAGCAGCCGCTGCACAGAGGGTAGCTCATTGTGGATGTCAGCAAGGCCTGTATGCAAGGCAAGGGGAAGCACTGAACGGTAGGAGAGCAGCTGCTGCACAAAGGGTAGCTCATTGTAGATGTAAGCAAGGCCTGCATGAGCAAGGCAAGGGGAAAGCACTG